>CM076570.1:982658646-982826908 GCA_034641835.2 Pinus albicaulis
TTGTTGTGTAACTAGCTCCAAAAATAGAAGAAAAGAGATATGAACGCCTTATAAATAAGCCACTTCGAGGGGGCAACCTCCAATACATTACATAAATGAACAATTCTTGGATGATCCAATTTACAAAACCTCCTTTCTATATATAGGAGTCCATGGGGCCATAATGTAATCCTAGTGGGCCACAAAGTAATCCTAGCCGACCTAACAATAATAATTTAAGGGCACAATAATAACAAAATGGGGGTTACAAGGGTACAATAATAACAATAAGGGGTTACACTAACAATAATAAGGGACTATACTAGTGATATAGGGACCTAACATGCCCCTCTCCTTCAAAAAAGTGTTGTCCTCAACGCTTGAGTAGCTCTGGGTGCTTCTGTAAAAAATTCTCATCCTCCCATGTAGAATCTTCAGTGGGTAAGTTCTTCCACTTGATGAGATACTCTGAAATTGATCAATTCCGTAGTTGTCGAGTTCTTGTTTCCATGACCGCTTCTGGTTCCAATATGATTTTTCCTTCATCATCAAGTTCTGGCAATATTGTTTGAACTGGAAGATTTTCACCTATAACCTTCTTTAAGCATGAAACATGGAAAACTGGATGTACTCGCGAAGAAGTAGGAAGCTCCAATTTGCATGCCATAGTACCAATCTTTTGCAACACCTTGTAAGGACCATAGTACTTTGGTGATAATTTATTATCCTTCTTAGCTTGCTTGAGGGACATTTGTTTGTATGGTTGTAGCCGTAAAAATACCCAATCTCCTACATCAAAACTTCTCTCGCTGCGATGTTGATCTACCCGTTGTTTCATTCGATTTTGTGCCAAATTCAGGTTATCCTTTAAGAGTTGGAGAACTTCTTGTTGATGCTCGATGTGATCTTCCACTGCTTGAACCTTCGAATTTTCCCTTAAAGATGATGTGATGGATGGTGGATGATATCTATAAAGTGCCATAAATGGGGTCATTTTTGTTGCAGTATGGAAGGAAGTGTTATACCACCATTCAGCGAGAGGTAACCACTTGACCCATTGTGTTTGTTTATCAGATACAAAAAAACGAAGATATCCTTCCAAACATTTATTTACTATCTCAGTTTGACAATCAGATTGAGGATGATAAGATGAGCTATGAGCTAATTGAGTACCCAAACAAGAAAATAACTCCGTCCAAAAATTTCCAGTAAAAATGGGATCTCTGTCGCTCACAATAACCCTTAGGCTTCCATGTAGCTTTTGAATTCTGTCCATAAATGTAGTAGCAACCGTACTTGCTTTAAATGGATGAGATAATGCACAAAAGTGTGCATACTTGGTAAGTCTATCAACTACCACCATGATGACACTCTTTCCTTCGGACTTAGGTAACCCTGTGATAAAATCCATTGAAATCTCCTCCCAACGTTGACTTGGAATGGATAAAGGTTGTAGAAGTCCTGGGGTCTTAATTGTTTCCACTTTATTCTGCTGGCAAACCAAACATTCCGCCACAAACTTTCGAATATCAGATTTAAGGCCATCCCAAAAAAATTCTTTCTTCACCCTGTGGTAAGTTTTTAAAAATCCTGAGTGTCCTCCCAAAGGAGAAGTGTGCAATTCCAGAAGAATCTTTTGTTTTAGTTGGGAATTCTTACAAAGATATAAGCGATCTTTGTACCATAAGGAATCATTTTTCCAACTAAATGTATCAGATGTACTAGGATCTTGCTGCAACTTTTGAATGAGTTTCCATACATCTTTGTCCTTCTTCCATTCATCTCTTTCTTCAGTTATCCAATCTAGTTGGATAATAGAAATGGCACAAAGCAATGCTTCCACCTCTTCATTCTTTCTTGAGAGTGCATCTGCAACAACATTAAGCTTTCCTTTTTTGTAGATTATTTCAAAGTCATAACCTAACATCTTTGTGACCCATTTTTGCTGCTCTTCTGAAGATAGTCTTTGTTCCAAAAAGTGTTTTAGACTATCATGATCAGTTTTTACCTTGAAGTGTCTTCCCATTAGGTAAGTTCGCCATTTCTTTAGTGCATGCAGTATTGCTAACATTTCCTTCTCATAAATAGGTTTCCGTAAATACTTTCCTTTGATTGGACGACTTTCAAAAGCAATGGGTCTTCCTTCCTGCATTAAAACTGCACCAATTCCATTTCCTGAGGCATCACATTCCACAATAAAGGTTTTTGTGAAGTCTGGTGTAGCTAAGACCGGTGCTAGGCACATTGCCTCTTTAAGACGTTCAAAAGCCTTAGTTGCTTCAGGAGTCCATGAAAATGCATCTTTCTTCAATAATGTTGTTAAAGGTGCTGCTATTCTCCCATAATTCTTAACAAACTTGCGATAATACCCTGTTAACCCGAGAAATCCTCGCAACTGCTTTATGGTTGTGGGGACTTTCCATTCCTCAATGGCTTTAATTTTGTTAGGGTCTACCTTAACACCCTCGTGAGATACAATATGACCTAGATATTCCACCTCTTGTACTCCAAAGAAACATTTGGATGTTTTTGCATATAATTGTTTCTCCTGCAATAGTTTGAGCACCCTGTCAACATGTTCAACATGATCCCTCCAAGACCTGCTATAGATTAGTATATCATCAAAAAATACTAGCACAAATTTTCTAAGGAAGGGTTTGAAAATGGAATTCATCAACCCTTGAAATGTAGAAGGTGCATTGGTAAGGCCAAAGGCATGACCAAAAATTCATAATGACCCTCATGAGTTCGAAATGCTGTTTTTGGAATATCTTCAGTCTTCATTCTAATTTGATGATATCCTGAACGAAGATCCAACTCGGTAAAATAAATTGCTCCATGTAATTCATCCAATAATTCATCAATCACAGGAATGGGAAATTTGTCTTTAATGGTGAGCTTATTGAGCTCCCTATAATCCGGACACATTCGCCATGATCCATCCTTCTTGTGTACCAATACTACAGGAGCAGAGAAAGAACTTTGACTAGCTTGAATTATACCCGCCTCTAACATTTCTGCAATCATACGTTCAATTTCACTCTTTTGGACGTAAGGATATCTATAAGGCCTGATGTTTGGAGGAACACTTCCTGGAATCAAATGAATAGCATGATCATGATCACGGATAGGTGGGAGTCCTTTGGGAGTTTCAAACACCTTGGAATGATTGTCCAAGACTTGTTGGAGATCTGCAGAAATAGATGATTTTGATGTTGAAACTTCTAGTGAGCATAATTGTGCCATTACGCCTTGTTGTTCTTTCTTTAGAAGCTTTGTCATGACATTAGAGCTTATTATCCTTCCTGGCTTCCCTTCAATACCCCGTAATTCGACTTCCTTTCCTTCTGAAGAAAATTTCAAGAAAAGTTCTTGAAAATTAAAAGCTACCGTCCCCAAAGATTGTAACCATTGTACTCCTAGTACAACATCAGCACCTCCCATAGGAATGGAAAGCATTGGACTAGTCAATACATATTCCCGCATGGTTAGCTTGATATTATGGCATTTTCCAGAGCAATTTATAGTTCCTCCATTTGCAACCATCACTTGACATTCTGGTGCTGGGTATAGGAAACAATTTAATTCCTTGGCTACTTTATAATGAATAAAATTATGGGTGCTACCTGAATCAATCAACACTATTACCTTTTTCTTCTTGATATGTCCTTCTATCTTGAGAGTTTGAGGAGTGGTAATTCCTGCCAGTGCATTACACGATATGGTCGGATTCACTTCTTCCTCTTCTAGGGCTGGTTCCTGGTGTATATCCTCTTCTTGTTCATTTTCTTCTTCCTCTTCACAATCTATGTAAAATAATTTCTTCTCAGCACACTTATGACCTTTAGTGTATTTTCTATCACAACTGTAGCAAAGCCCTTTTTCTCTTTTTCTTCCAATTGTTGTGGTGTCAACCTTGTAGGTTGTGGAAATCTAGGCGTAGCAACACTTCCTTCTTTATAGAATTGAGTGGTAGGCTTCCTTGACGCCATAATCTTACATTCAACTTTTCTTGCCAACCTGAATGCCTTCTCCAATGAATCAGGTTCCAAAACACGAACTTCATGTTGGATGTTATCCTTTAAAGTGCCTATGAAGAGATCAATCCTGTGTTCCTCTGGAATATCAGTTATCCTTATATTCAATTTTTGGAAGTCCTCAATGTGCTGCCCCACTAAACCCTTTTGTTTGAGATTTATCAATTGGCTAAAGAAGGTGTTGCTCTTTGTATCCTCATAATGTGCTATCATTTCTTCCGTAAAAATCGACCAAGTGACAATTTTTTTACGGGAGCAAAGCCATCGATACCATACAAATGTATTTTGTTCTAAATGTAAAGTTGCAATGCGTACCTTTTGTGTGTTTTGCACATTATGGAGATCAAGATATTGCTCCATCTGTAGTATCCATGTTACAGGATCCTTTCCATCAAACTTCCTCATATCCATTTTTGGAATATGGTGGTTCTTCCCGCCAACATTAGAGTTTATGAAATCACGATTAACATTTATTTTGTTCTCATCATGAGGTTCTTCTACTATATTTCCACCATTAGGAATCATTTCCTATTTTAAGCTTGACATCAAGCCTTCCATGTATGCTTTTAGATCATTCTTCATGTTTTCCATGTTGTCTTTCATGTCATCCATCTTAGCTTACATGCCCACTTCCATGCCATCCATCTTAGCTTCCATGCCATCCATCTTAACTTCCACGCCATCCATATTAGCTTCCATGCCTTTCTTCAAACCGTCCATCTTCACTTCCACACCTTTCTTCAAAACTTCCATTTCATTTTTTGTTGCTCTTTGCGAGAGTGAAATCTGTTGCACTTGCTCTTGTAATTTTGATAGATCATGTTGTAATTATTCATCTTCATGAGTCATAGTAGAGCCTTCTGAAGGCTTAATGGGTGTTGAATTATTTTTACGAGGCATATTTTAGAACCCAATACTGATATCTATTCTACAATATGCCCTTGGAATCAATTCAACTTAAACTTTCCAAACAAGACTTTATGCAATTGAAAAAAAAATACACACCTGATTTGCTTTGAGGAGCTCAATATTGAAATTGAATTATCTCGTAATTGAAAATGATATCTGAAATTCAGCCCCGTAGTAGCCCTTTCCGAAGCTTCTTTTGAATGCCACAGGTCTAACCTGATTTGGATTCTCCAAGACAAAGTTGTGTCCAATCTCCCACAATGACCTAATTCGGGACTGGTTCAGTAGAGCGAACTTGTATGACTTGCCACGTGTCACTGTTTCGTCCTTTGTCTCTGAAATTGATAGCCAAGAAACTATAGTCAGTGTACTTGTGACCAATTTTTACAGCACTCCAATCCGATGCCCAAAGAGAGAGTTATTGAACTTTTCCCACGATCACCTCTTAAAGATGAAATTCAGGAGCCTAAAAAAGCACTACATTCCACAGATCATATCTCCAAAAATATTACGAATCAAGCTCTGAAATTTTTTGAAGAATTTCCTTAGGCTTTTAGCTTCACACCATATGAATTTCAGATTCTGAACCTTTGTAGAAAAAAATTTATAGCGCAAATTCCATGATGACCTATTTAGGAGCCTAAAAAAAGACCTAATTTCCACAGATGATATCTCCAAAAATATTGCGAACCAAGCTCTAAGATTTTTAGGAATTATTCCTTAGTATTTCGGCTTCGTACCCTAAATATTTCAGCTTCTGAAACTTTGTAGAAAAAAATTTATAGAGAAAATTCCACGATGGCTTGTTTGGAGCAGCGAAACCCTAGAATCCAAACCTCTGATACCAAATGTTGTGTAACCAGCTCCAAAAATAGAAGAAAAGATATATGAACGCCTTAGAAATAAGCCACTTCGAGGGGGCAACCTCCATTACATTACATAAATGAACAATTCTTGGATGATACAATTTACAAAACCTCCTTTCTATATATAGGAGTCCATGGGGCCATAATGTAATCCTAGTGGGCCACAATGTAATCCTAGCCAACCTAACAATAATAATTTAAGGGCACAATAATAATAAAATTGGGGTTACAAGGGTACAATAATAACAATAAGGGGGTTACACTAACAGCAATACGGGACTATACTAGTAATATAGGGACCTAACAGTTTCTCTTGTAAGTGGCTTAATAAATATATCTGCAAGTTGATATTTAGTGGCCACATATTCAAGCCTAACATCATTGGCGACAACTTGTTCCCTTAAAAAATGAAACTTGATAGGAAGGTTCTTATTATTTGAATGCATGGCTAGAATTTTAGAGATATTGATGGCACTTATATTATCACACATGATTGGAATAGGATCATTCAACTCTACCATAATATCTTTCAAAGTCTTCTTCATCCATAGAATTTGCATGCAATAGGTGGTAGCAACAATATATTCTACTTCAGTTGTTGATAAAGAAATGGAGGCTTGTTTCTTGCTGACCCATGACACCAAGAATTTCTCCAAGAATAAAGCTCCACCTGAAGTGATTTTTCTTTCATCAAGGCAGCCAATCCAATCAACAGTAGTGTAGAAATTAAACTTAAATTATTTTATCTTAGTATAATACAGTTCATACTCTGTTCCTTGAAGATATTTGAAGATCCTTTTGAAAACAACAATATGAATTTCAAGAGGGAAATCCTGAAATATGGCCACAAGTCCTACAACTTGCATGATATCTTCCTTGATGTTGTAAGATATAGTAAGCTTCCTATCATGGATCTGTATTCAGTTTGATTTACCATAGATGTCTAATCTTCGTTGCACAGTTTGGAACCTGTAACCATGGGTGTGCTTCCCGATTTTCAATCTTCCGTCCCAGACTTCTTTAAAGTTTCTCGGAGATATTTTGATTGGGATATAAACACTCATTTTTGAAACTTAGAGATTTCCAATCCCAGGAAGAAGGACAATGTTAGGTCCCTATATTGCTAGTATAGTCCCTTACTGTTATTAGTGTAACCCCCTTATTGTTATTATTGTACCCTTGTAAGCCCCATTTTTTTATTATTGTGCCCTTAAATTATTATTGTTAGGTTGGCTAGGATTACATTGTGGCCCACTAGGATTACATTATGGCCACATGGACTCCTATATATAGAAAGGAGGTTTTGTAAATTGTATCATCCAAGAATTGTTCATTTATGTAATGTATTGGAGGTTTCCCCCTCAAAGTGGCTTATTTCTAAGGCGCTGATATCTCTTTTCTTCTATTTTTGAGTTATTACACAACATTTGCACGTAGCTTTGATTCTAGGTTTCACCGCACCAAATAGGTCATCACGAATTTTCAAGATAAATTTTTTCATTTAAGTCAGGTCGAAATTTTAGCATATGTCAAGATCCCGAGGAAGATCTTCAAAAATTTCAGAGCTTGGTTCGCAATATTTTCGGAGATATGATCTGTGGAAGTTAGGCCTTTTTTCAGGCTCCTAAACAGGTCATCGTGGCATTTGCGCTATAAATTTTTTCTACAAAGGTTCAGAATCTGAAATTCATATGGTGCGAAGCTAAAATCCTGAGGAAATTGATCAAAAAATTTCAGAGCTTGGTTCGCAATATTTTTGGAGATATGATCTGTGGAAGGTAGTGCTTTTTCAGGCTCCTGAATTTCATCTCAAAGAGGTGATCGTGGGAAAAGTTCAATAACTCTCTCTCTGGGCATCGGATTGAAGTGCCATAAAAATTGGTCGCAAGTACATGGACTTTATTTTCTTGGCTATCAATTTTAGAGGTGAAGGACAAAACAGTGACATGCGGAAAGTTGTACAATTTCGATATACTGAAATAGTCCATAATTAGGTCATTGTGGGAGATTGGACATAACTTTGTCTTGGAGAATCCAAATCAAAGCGTACTCTATGGAATTCAAAAGAGTAATCTCGTGAGGGCTACTTCAAGATTTGATTTTAGATATTGAAGAGCCTCAATCACAAGAGATAATATAATGTCCAATATCGAGCTCCTCAAAAGCAAGAAAAAATATTTTTTTCCGAATTGCATAAGTCTTGTTTGAAGAATCAATTTGAATTGATTCCAAGGGCATATTGTAGAATAGATATCAGTATTGGGTTCTAAAATATGTCCCGTAAAAATAATTCAACACCCATTAATCCTTTAGAAGGCTCTACTATGACTCATGAAGATGAAGAATTGCAACATGATCTATCAAAATTACAAGAGCAAGTGCACCAAATTTCGCTCTCACAAAGAGCAGCAAAAAATGAAATGGAAGTTTTGAAGAAAGGCATGGAAGCAAAGACGGATGGTGTGAAGAATAATATGGATGGTTTGAAGAAAGGCGTGGAATCTAAGATAGATGGCATGGAAGCTGGCATGGAATCTAAGATGGATGACATGGAAGCTAAAATGGAAAACATGAAGAATGATCTAAAAGAAAACATGGAAGGTTTGACAAAGTTGATACAAGAAATGTTTCCTAATGGTGAAAAGATAGTAGAGGAAACTCATGATGAGAACAAAATAAATGTTAATCGTGATTTCATAAACTCTAATGTTGGAGGGAAGAACCACCATATTCGAAAAATGGATATGAGGAAGTTTGATGGAAAGGATCTTGTAACATGGATACTACAGATGGAGCAATATTTTGATCTCCATAATGTGCAAAACACACAAAAGGTACGAATTGCAACTTTACATTTAGAACAAAATACATTTGTATGGTATCGATGGCTTTGCTCCCGTAAAAAAATTGTCACTTGGTCAATTTTTACGGAGGAAATGATAGCACATTATGAGGATACAAAGAGCAACACCTTCTTTAGCCAATTGATAAATCTAAAACAAAAGGGTTTAGTGGGGGAGCACATTGAGGACTTCCAAAAATTGAATATAAGGGTAACTGATATTCCAAAGGAACACAGGATTGATCTCTTCATAGGCACTTTAAAGGATAACATCCAACATGAAGTTCACATTTTGGAACCTGATTGATTGAAGAAGGCATTTAGGCTGGCAAGAAAAGTTGAATGTAAAATTATGGCGACAAGGAAGCCTACCACTCACTTCTATAAAGAATTAAGTGTTTCTACGCCTAGATTTCCACAACCTACAAGGTTGACACCACAACAATTGGAAGAAAAAAGAGCAAAAGGGATTTCCTACAGTTTTGATAGAAAATACACTAAAGGTCATAAGTGTGCTGAGAAGAAATTATTTTACATAGATTGTGAAGAGGAAGAAGAAAATGAATAAGAAGAGGATATACACCAGGAACCAGCCCTAGAAGAGGAAGAAATGAACCCGACGATATCGTGTAATGCACTGGCAGGAATTACCACTCCTCAAACTCTCAAGATAGAAGGACATATCAAGAAGAAAAGGGTAATAGTGTTGATTGATTCATGTAGCACCCATAATTTTATTCATTGTAAGGTAGCCAAGGAATTAAATTGTTTCCTATACCCAGCACCAGAATGTCAAGTGATGGTTGCAAATGAAGGAACTATAATTTTCTCTGTAAAATGCCATAATATCGAGCTAACCATGGGGGAATATGTATTAACTAGTCCAATGCTTTCCATTCCTATGGGTGGTGCTGATGTTGTACTAGGAGTACAATGTTTACAATCTTTGGGGACGGTAGCTTTTAATTTTCAAGAACTTTTCTTGAAATTTTTTTCAGAAGGAAAGGAAGTCGAATTACGGGGTATTGCAGGGAACCCGGGAAAGATAATAAGCTCTAATGTCATGACAAAGCTTCTAAATAAATAACAACAAGGTGTAATTGCGTAATTATGCTCACTAGAAGTTCCAACATCAAAATCATCTATTTCTGAAGATCTCCAACAAGTCTTGGATAATCATTCCAAGGTGTTTGAAACTCCCAAAGGACTCCCACCTATTCGTGATCATGATCATGATATTCATTTGATTCCAGGAAGTTTTCCTCCAAACATCAGGCCTTATAGATATCCTCACGTCCAAAAGAGTGAAATTGAACGTATGATTGCAGAAATGTTAGAGGCGGGTATAATTCAACCTAGTCAAAGTTCTTTCTCTGCTCCTGTAGTATTGGTACACAAGAAGGATGGATCATGGCAAGTGTGTCCGGATTATAGGGAGCTCAATAAGCTCACCATTAAAGATAAATTTCCCATTCCTATGATTGATGAATTATTGGATGAATTACATGGAGCAATTTATTTTAC
Organism: Pinus albicaulis; assembly: GCA_034641835.2. Classification (NCBI taxonomy): domain Eukaryota; kingdom Viridiplantae; phylum Streptophyta; class Pinopsida; order Pinales; family Pinaceae; genus Pinus; species Pinus albicaulis. Next base: position 982,668,804 of record CM076570.1, read on the forward strand.
CAAGTTGGATCTTTATTCAGGATATCATCAAATTAGAATGAAGACTGAAGATATTCAAAAAACAATATTTCGAACTCATCAGGGTCATTATCAATTTTTGGTCATGCCTTTTGGCCTTACCAATGCACCTTCTACATTTCAAGGGTTGATGAATTCCATTTTCAAACCTTTAGAAAATTTGTGCTGGTATTTTTTGATGATATACTAATCTATAGCAGGTCTTGGAAGGATCATATTGAACATGTTGACAGGGTGCTCAAACTATTGCAGGAGAAACAATTATATGGAAAAATATCCAAATGTTTTTTTGGAGTACAAGAGGTGGAATATCTGGGTCATATTGTATCTCACGAGGGTGTTAAAGAAGACCCTAACAAAATTAAAGCCATTAAGTAATGGAAAGTTCCCACAACCATAAATCAGTTGTGAGGATTTCTTGGGTTAACAGGGTATTATCGTAAGTTTGTTAAGAATTATGGGAGAATAGCAGTACCTCTAACAACATTATTGAAGAAAGATGCATTTTCATGGACTCCTGAAGCAACTAAGGCCTTTGAACATCTTAAAGAGGCAATGTGCCTAGCACCGGTCTTAGCTACGCCAAACTTCACAAAAACCCTTATTGTGGAATGTGATGCCTCAGGAAATGGAATTGGTGCAGTTTTAATGCAGGAAGAAAGACCCATTGCTTTTGAAAGTCGTCCAATCAAAGGAAAGTATTTACAGAAACCTATTTATGAGAAGGAAATGTTAGCAATACTGCATGCACTAAAGAAATGGAGAACTTACCTAATGGGAAGACACTTCAAGGTAAAAACTGATCATGATAGTCTTAAACACTTTTTGGAACAAAGACTATCTTCAAAAGAGTAGCAAAAATGGGTCACAAAGATGTTGGGTTATGACTTTGAAATAATCTACAAAAAAGGAAAGCTTAATGTTGTTGCAGATGCACTCTTAAGAAATAATGAAGAGGTGGAAGCATTTCTTTGTGCCATTTCTATTATCCAACCAGATTGGATAACCGAAGCAAGAGATGAATGGAAGAAGGAAAAATATGTATGGACACTCATTCAAAAGTTGCAGCAAGATCCTAGTACATCCGATACATTTAGTTGGAAAAATGATTCCTTATGGTACAAAGATCGCTTATATCTTTGTAAGAATTCCCAACTAAAACAAAATATTCTTTTGAAATTGCACACTTCTCCTTTAGGAGGACACTCAGGATTTTTAAAAACTTACCACAGGGTGAAGAAAGAATTTTTTTGGGATGGCCTTAAATCTTATATTCAAAAGTTTGTGGCGGAATGTTTGGTTTGCCAGCAGAATAAAGTTGAGACAATTAAGACCCCGGGACTTCTACAACCTTTATCCATTCCAAGTCAACGTTGGGAGGAGATTTCAATGGATTTTATCATAGTTTTACCTAAGTCCGAAGGAAAGAATGTCATCATGGTGGTAGTTGATAGACTTACCAAGTATGCACACTTTTGTGCATTATCTCATCCATTTAAAGCAAGTACAGTTGCTACTACATTTATGGACAGAATTCACAAGCTACATGGAAGCCCAAGGGTTATTGTGAGCGACAGAGATCCCATTTTTACTGGAAATTTTTGGACGGAGTTATTTTCTTGTTTGGGTACTCAATTAGCTCATAGCTCATCTTATTATCCTCAATCTGATGGTCAAACTGAGATAGTAAATAAATTTTTGGAAGGATATCTTCGTTGTTTTGTATCTTATAAACAAACACAACGGGTCAAGTGGTTACCTCTCGCTGAATGATGGTATAACACTTCCTTCCATACTGCAGCAAAAATGACCCCATTTATGGCACTTTATAGATATAATCCACCATCCATCACATCATCTTTAAGGGAAAATTCAAATGTTCAAGCAGTGGAAGATCACATCGAGCATCAGCAAGAAGTTCTCCAACTCTTAAAGGATAACCTGAATTTGGCACAAAATCGAATGAAAAAACAAGTAGATCAACATCGCAGCGAGAGAAGTTTTGATGTAGGAGATAGGGTATTTTTACGGATACAGCCATACAAACAAATGTCCCTCAAGCAAGCTAAGGAGGATAATAAATTATCACCAAAGTACTATGGTCCTTACAAGGTGTTGCAAAAGATTGGTACTATGGCATACAAATTGCAGCTGCCTGATTCTTCACGAGTGCATCCAGTTTTCCATGTTTCATGGTTAAAGAAGGTTATAGGTGAAAATCTTCCAGTTCAAACAATATTGCCAGAACTTGATAAGGAAGGAAAAATCATATTGGAACCTGAAGCGGTCATAGAAACAAGAACTCGACAACTACAAAATCGATCAATTTCAGAGTATCTCATCAAGTGGAAGAACTTACCGACTGAATATTCTACATGGGAGGATGAGAAGTTTATACAAAAGCACCCAGAGCTACTCAGGCGTTGAGGACAACACTTGAAGGAGAGGGGCATGTTAGGTCCCTATATTGCTAGTATAGTCCCTTATTGTTATTAGTGTAACCCCCTTATTGTTATTATTGTACCCTTGTAACCCCCATTTTGTTATTATTGTGCCCTTAAATTATTATTACATTGTAGCCCACTAGGATTACATTATGGCCACATGGACTCCTATATATAGAAAGAAGGTTTTGTAAATTGTATCATCCAAGAATTGTTCATTTATGTAATGTATTGGAGGTTTCCCCCTCGAAGTGGCTTATTTCTAAAGCGTTGATATCTATTTTCTTCTATTTTTGGAGCTAGTTACACAACAGACAACTCTCCTATCGTGGACATGTCAAACTTTGTCTGCATACATTCTGGAAATTGATTCCCCATTTGTTCCATGTTACTGCTAAAGATTATTTCATCCACATATAGTACTATAATCACTAGATGGTCACCTTCAAATTTTATGTCCAAAAAACTATAAATAGTACCCTTTTTAAAACCTTTCTACTGAAGGTATTTATCCAGCCTCTCATGAAAAGCTCTAGGAGCTTGTTTGATTCCATATAGGGCCTTTTTCATTTTTCACACAAACCCTTCCTCAGTGGTGAGCATAAAACCTTTTGGATCTCAATGTAAAATTATTCCTCTAGATCTCCATTGAGAAACGTAGACTTCACATCCATTTGATACACTTTGATGTTATTGTGACTCGAGAGAAAAGGAAAAATTTTGGTTTCTTCTAGTCTAGCCACTGGTGCAAAGGTTTCCTCGAATCTATCCCCTCTATCTAGGCATACCCTTTGTAGAATAAACAAGTGTTGTTCTTGCTTACTTGACCTTGTTCATTCAGCGTGTTTTTGAAAACCAATTTGGTCCGATGACATTTTTCTCTCTAGGTCTTGGAACTAGCTCCCAAGTGTCATTATTTTCAATTTGGTAAATTTTTTTCATTCATTTATCTCACGCAGAAATTTTCCTCACATGCCTAATTCATATTCTTGGGTTCAATATGTGATAATATAGCCATATTTGCACAAGTTGGACTGCAAATAAGTTCCCTCCTAGTCTTAACACCATGTCTTTTGTCTCCCAATATTTGAATCTCAGGATGCTCTTTCTGTAAATACCTGTTGAAGCCCAGAAAATCTCTGCTTCAAACATTGGGGAAAACCACCTGGTCAGGACCTTAAGACAGCTCCTTTTCCGTTTGGTATGGTGGCTCCAACTGGATTTAAAGGACCAGTTTCCTTATGACTAATGGGTTGGTGATGGATTGATTTGGATGAATGAAAGTGACACTAAATTGACCAAAATAAAACTATCTAATTTAGACTAAATACTGATAAAGAAAATCTAACACTAACCCGGGCAATCATATGTGAATACAACTTAAAATTATTCCAATTTAACAATAACCATAAAAATGTATTATCATTTAAATCGAAATGTGCAGAAACAAATAAAGATAACTCTATTTAAGAAATTAAACAGAGTTGTATTAGCATATTGCATTCATCATAATATATCATCTACATATACTTATGAAAGATAACATTTCAATTATACTCAAAAATGATATATATAAAGAAACGTTATGAAAAAAAATATCTGTAAATGATAGCAAATTTTAAAGCGAATATCATAAGACAAAAGAAATCAACAGTGAACAGATAGAAATACCTTATTCATCTTGAAGGCTTTCAAATGAAATATGATACTCTAATCCAGTAATTCTGATGCAAAATCAAATCCAAGGTACATAAATGCAACACTTTAAAGATAATTCTACATAAAATTACCAGATGTGATCCTTTTAAAAAATATATAAGCCAGTGGAGTACAGAAATGTAATCTCCAAGTCAAAAATATTAAAATCCAGGACCCTTCTCTAAATGCATGAGAAGGGTTTAAATACTACTTAGCTAAATCTAAAAATAGTCTATTACAAAAATTAAGGATTCGGTTTAAATGACCATCCTTTTCCTAGGCAAAAATACAGTAAAATTAAAACTAAATCTAAAAATAAAGACTATTAACTAACTACTTATGAACTTGATCTTTAAACTTGCAGGCATCTAGCATTGTTTTAAGAAGATGTGGTTGACCGACTTCAGATTTCAAGTGTCCTGAAAAGACAGAATCGACAAGTGTAGGCGCAATCTTCTCAGTAGAATTCATGATACAATTAAGTGCACTATGCTGACTGTGTGGTTTCACTAAGTATGTCTAGTAAGAGTCCCAGTTTAATCTTGTCAGCCCTTGGATTGATTTTGCTCTTTCTTCTGCCTTTTGCCTCCATTCTGTTTGCAGTTGATGTGCCTGTGGGAGATATCCCGGAACAGTTTCTGAAATCAAATTATCTTTGTGCAAATTATCATTTATACAATCAGTAAGACTGTTTGCTGCTGTAGCCACCTCCTCTGCTGCCTTCTCTGCCCTTCTGATTTGTGCATCCCAGTTATTGAAAAGTATTTCTTTATGGTTTTCATTAATAATTGGTGCACCAGCTTTTCTTCCTTCTTCCGTTTTTTGCCATACCAAATAATCATTGATATTTTTCATTAATTAAATCATAATCATTCGGTAAATCTACGACATGATTTGTGATTTTATCACTCTCTTGGCAAAAAGAATTCCATTGCAAGATTTTTTGGCATAATACTTCTTCTTGTTGCAGTAGTTGATTTTTTAAAGAGATAGTTTCTGAAATAAACTCTGGAAGCTTAGGATCATCTTTGTGCTCATCTTGGATAATCTGTATTTGTTTTTCTTTATCAGCCAAAATTTTTTGATGTCCAATTTGCATTTCTTGAAGTTGTTGCTATAACTCTTCAAGTTTCAACTGTGCTTCATTATTGGTCTGTACCTGTTGCAATTGCTGTTGTAGAACTTTTATCTGTTCTTCTTTTTTATTTAATAAGAGTTGCATCTCAAATGCTTTTTCAATCGTTGCAGAAGCATAAGCTCCTGTAATTTGAGATAACTTAGCAAGATTATTAGTAGGCTCTATGGCAGGATCCTTCCACAAGACATCTAGTTGTTCTGCTTCAGTAGCAATTGCACCTTCTAACTTTCTCTTTTTTCTCTGTTTCTTCATTACTGCTTTGTATTTTGGGCTGTAGAATACATCTAGAGGAGGAATTTCCTCTACATTAAGTACAATTTCAGAGGAGGGTGTGATAGGTATGTGCTCAGTTTCTGTGATTGTGCTACTTATTCCTGTGCTCAAAACTTTGGTTGTTTGTACAGGGGTCTGTACATTCTGTCCTTCTACATTAATCAATTGATTAAAGATTTCCCATTATTTTTCTAATTCAATGGTGATTGACTGTTGCTGTACATTGGTAGGAGGAGGATTTGTCTGTTGAGATGTCAAAATTTGCTATTGAGGAAGTTCTTTCGATTGAGCAGAATCTTTCACTGATTCTTCAATTTTATCTTCCGTTTCATTAGACTTATTGGAACGTTCAGAAGTCTCTCTTTCAGATTTTGACTTATATTTATCCATACTCGAACTGTCGTTAAGACTAACACTAGGGGTTTGTTCCCTTGCGGGTTCCAAGCATAGATTTTCTAAAGGAATAGTAGTTAGTCTTCTCTCTCTGTAAAGTTTAAATTCCTGGAATTCCTCCGGAGATAACTGCATTTGAGCTGAATTCAGAACTTCTTTAAATAAACCTTTTGTTTGGAACATATCATCAAAAAGATAATGTTCCCCGAAAAATTCCCTTACTCTGATTGCATTGGTAAAATTCTTAACAATATTATTTGGGTCAAAGAACCTTCTCGAAAATTTGAACAGTTGTAAGTATGTAATGTTTCTTACCTCTTTGAATGTGTGACCAACATCAAACAGTGAAAATGTTCCACAGTTTATGGGAAATTATGGCCAAATGCCTTTCTTCTTATCTTTTAATTCCTTTGTCAAACCTCCTTGGCCACAGGTCTGATAAGCAATTTCCCGAGCTACAAGTCTATCCAGAACATATAGGGGTAAAACATGGGGGGAAGCAGAACTTCCAAAAACCCTAACATAAGTGAACAACTCTTCTCCAAACCATCTCGCGACGGGGAGAATGTCGACCTCTGTTTCTGGGGATAACCTTGGGGCATCCTTATTATGCAATATTCTGTATAATGGCAGCATTATACCATGGCAAATTTGGTAAAAGTGGGGGACAAACTTAGACTCCCATAGTTCCTTATGATACACATGAATAGGAAAAGGATCGTGGATTGTCCATTGCCAACCCATCACAGGGAATTTAGAAACAAAACAGATAGCGTCCATGACATAGGCAGATAAATAAAAAGGCGGATAAATCCACTGAGAAACACTTCGTTTAGACCGATAGTGAAAAGCATCAGTGGTCAAATTATCAGATAAGATTTTGGCCCAATCTACAATTGTAGAATTATTGGCAGCATTTAACAAAGGGAGCCATTCAGGCAAGATCATATTTATGTCAGGCTTTTCAAAAAGCCTGCGTAACATGGCAGCAGCAAAACAATAAGGAGAGGTAAGTGAACCAGTACTGTACATACCATGTTTGTTTTTCTTCAACGGTTCATCTCTTTTGGTCCACTCCTGTGTGCATTCTAACAAATTTGCATGTTCTCTGGCAAAATCTTCCATAAATTGCTTATTATAAGTCGCCTGAGGTTCCGACAACTGATACATCAGCCTTAAATCTTCTGTAGTGAACGAACCGATTAGCTCTTGAGTTGGAGTTCTAAATTGCCTGTCTGAAATATCAGTGCTGTCCAGCACCCATTTCACCATGTCTGTATACGGAAGAATCCTCGGCCTTGCCGCTATTCTATGCAGAAATGAACAAGCCAGTTTTTTAAGGGTTGCCTCAGATGAATTACTGGAACCTGCTGTGGCCGCAACTTTCATCACCACAGGATTTTCTTCTTCGAGAAAATTATACATTCCTTCCCAGGTGGTTATACCGGCATCCTTATTGCAAGCAGTGTCTGTATACAGTGAAGCCATTTCTCTGTTTTCAGAATTTGAGCTCTTCTCTTTCTTACCCATAATGTTCTGTGAATGCTTTGTATAGACGTTTGCTCCTTGGTGCCTGCGTTTTACGAGTTAAATGAGAGTAATGGCATAAGAAAGGTGATGAGATAGTTTTAAATGTGAAGGCGGATGAAATATATTATTTTAACGTGAAACGACCTTTCGATCAAAACAAAATCTCATTTACCATTAATTGACAATCCATTCATTTAATTCAATCATTAAAGCGCAAAACAGATATTGATTTATGGGAGGATTTTATTTGAACAACGCGCTTTTATGAATCTGCGACATTGCGATCTGCGATTTGCTGCGCAATATCGCAATATCGCAATATCGCAAAACGTAACCATCACAATTTTTCAAATAGCGCAAAAATGCAGATTGCAAATAGCGCAAATCGCAAATATCGCAAATCAAAAATTATTCATTTAACACATTTCTGGGATCTGCGATTTGCGAACGGTATAGGTTTTTGGGGATCGCATTATTGCAATATCGCAAAATCTTAATTTCATTTTTACAAAAGATATATATTATTTGCGATGGATGCGCTATTTCGTTTAAAGAACAATTTTATTGTAATCTATCATAAACTTAAGTGTTTCTTAAGGTTTTTCTAAGGAATTTCCCTAAGTTTATGATATAAAGTTTTATTTGAAAAGGAAAACAAATCCTAATTGATTTTTTTGGATTTTTTAACTAAGGGTCCCCATTTAATTAGTATTATTACTAATATTAGATAAAAGGGGGGTTGTTGCTGGTCACAACAATTGGCGATTCACTGAGAGAAACAGTTATCTCTGAAAAAATGAAATGAACACTATATTTATAGTAAATAAAGATTTTTAAAGATAATGAAAACTATCTTAGGATATTTCAAATAAAATCTAACTTATGAAAAAGAAATAAAAATCATTCACAATTTCTTTCTAGTTCTTTTAAGAATGAAAACACTTTTTGGGTTATCTCAAGCTTTGATTGGTGTTAATAATGAAGTAAGTGGATTTCTCCAAGTTTGGTTTTATAATATACTCTATTGCCATAGGTATTGCCTCTGCTGCCTGCAAACATTCATAGTCTCGACAGGGTTACCTTTAAACAATTAACCATTCATTGTCCCATCCAACTAAAATTATGACTTTTTAAAAGATAAATTCATAAGACATATTATCTCATGTTTTTGTCTTTTACTTATTTTTTTTATTTTTAAGAGCCATTTTTCTGGTTTGGTAGCCAGTTAATAACAATGCCATTCACCAGTTATAATTAAACTGAACAAGCTGGCTTGTGATGAGACCCCTTGTCTTATATTTATAAGCCATTACCCTGTTTTGGTATGCAGTATTGGTAATGTCAGTTTTATTACTCCTTATGAACATGGTAAGTCGGCTCATAATGAGACCTCTTATCTCTTAAATTTTCATATAATTTCATAGAATTACATTCTAAAAAATCACAACTTAAATGGATGGGGTGAAATAGTTTTATCATTAAGAATAAATGGATGACAATTTTCAGAGTTTCTTGAGTACCAAGACCTTGAAAAATCTTTACTTTTATAGATAACCTTTCTCTGCTCAATAAAATTATAATGATTTACATTCTCCTCAAGTTTTCAAAAGATCATGCAAATGATTGGAATAATCTTTCAAAGTTTAACATCTTATTTTAAACTATCCAAAAACTGTGATCATCTCTTTAAAAATTCTTATTTACACAAAATAAATATTTATAATATTTTTCCTAAGAAATTGTCCTAAATAGTAAACAGTCAATTATAGACTTATTAATAACCTTTATTTGTAAAAAAAATTAAAAACTTTGCAGAAAGGAATATGTACAATTTAAGAAGGGGTTACCTCCTTATGAAAATAATTTCTTCAAGATAAGCCCATTTACAGGAAGAGATTCTCTCTTACCTGTTAGATCTTGGAGTATGAATGTATTTGAGCCTATATTTTCAACGATCTGAAATGGTCCAAGCCACATTTTCTGAAACTTGATATGTTTACCTTTTTCTTCGTGTGCTTTATCCCATTTCAGAACAAGATCACCAATTGACAAAATTTTTGAGTGGGTAGAACTTGCATCAAAAGAAGATTTTACAAGCTGGTGATGTTTTTAATGAATAATTTTTTCTTTATCTCTATCTTCTTCTAGTTTAAGGATTTGATCATATCTCAATTGAATGGATGAAGAAGGATTTTCTTCTATAAATTGCACTAGGGCTAATGATGGAAGAGCTAAATTTGATGGTATCACAGCTTCTTTTCCATAAACTAAATTGAAAGGTGAAGTTCCTATTGAAGATTTTTCAGTGATATGATCAGCCCATAATGCAAAGATTAAAGACTTGTGCCAATTCTTTTGATTTTGATCAATGGTCCTTTTAATGATTTTGATAAGATTTCTGTTAGTGGATTCAGCCAAACCATTACCTTGTGGATAATAATTTGTTGAATATTTTAATTTGAAACCTCTTTTGACTACAAATTTCATTATACTATTTCCAGAAAAATAAGATGCATTATCAAAGATAAGAGCGTTGGGTACACCAAACCTGGTTATGATGAATTGATCTATGAAATCAATAATTGCATCAGAATTGGCTACCTTCAAAGGGATTTCTTCTACCCATTTTGTAAAGTAATCAGTTGCTGTAAGGATGTATTTGTGCTGTTTGGAAGAATGAGGTACTATCTCACCAATAATGTCAAGCCCCCATTGTTCGAATGGTTGCTCAATACTCACTGGTTGCAAAGGAAACGCTGGTTTCCTTTGTCTTCCACTTGCAGTTTGACAAATTCTGCACTTTCTTACATACTCATGTGTATCTTTAAAAAGGGTAGGCTAGTAATAACCAGCACGAATTATTTTGTTAAAGAAAGAAATTGGTGTTTCAATTTTCTGATCATTGAGCTGTGTTAAAAAAGCTGCATAGGATGTTTCGGTGGCCAAAGTATACAAAGTAAAATCTTTAGAAAAATCTGGGGTATTCAATGCTGGTGCATTAATAATCGCTTGTTTGATTGTCGCGAAGCCTTCTTTCTCTTTATGCCCCCATTTGAATACTGAATTCTTCTGGATCATATTTTGCATAGGTAAAACAATTAAAGAAAAACCAGGAATGAATCTTTTTACAAAATTGATCTGCCCAAGAAATGATTGCATGGATTTTTTGTTATGAGGTAAAGAAATATCATAAATTTCTTTCACTCTATCTGGATCAATATATATACCATATTTTGACACAACAAATCCTAAGAGTTTTCCTTCATCCAAAGAAAAGAAAGATTTCTTTGGATTTAAGGAAATACCAAACCTTCTACATCTTTCAAATATTTGCTTTAGATCATGTAGATGATTGACTCTCTTTTTTGAAAATACTGTTATGTCATCAAGATAAACAACAACTAATTTATTGATCAGACCTTTAAATGCTATGTCCATGGCTCTTTGGAAAGTTGCTCCCGCATTTATTAGACCAAAAGGCATTTTCTGATAAGCATAAGTTCCCCATTTTGTTCTGAAAGTTGTTTTCAATCTGTCATCTGGATGAACTAAAACTTGATTATAGCCTGAAAATCCATCAAGAAAGGACATGAGTTCAGAACCAGCTACCTTTTGAAGTATCTGTTCCATGGTTGGCAATGGGAAATTGTCTTTTAAACATGCCTTGTTTAAATTTCTAAAATCAATACAGATTCTTATATCACCATTTTTCTTCCTTACAGGTATCATATTGGAAACCCAACTGGAGTGCCTTACAGGAAAAATGATTTTGGATTTTAAAAGTTTATTAAGTTCTGATTTGATTTGACTTTCGAGATTTGAATGAATCTTTCTCAACTTCTGTTGAACAGGTTTAATATCAGGAAGCATTGGAATTGTGTGTTGAATAACCGAAGTATCATACATTTTTAAATCATCATAATTCCAAGAAAAAACATTTTTATATTTTTTCAGAAGTTTAATGAAAGCATTTCTTTCCTCTGGAGTTAAATTGAGTCCTAAATTAACATTTTGAGGATTAGAGTCAGAACCAAGATTTACTAATTCAAACTTTAAAGTGGAACTTTGAAGTTTAGCATTAGTAACTTTATTGAATCTGTCTTTAATATCATATAAGTCCTCTAATTTAACAACAGATTTCGGAATGGGATTTTCATTACCTTTAGAGGCAATTTGTAAATCATGATCATCCTCATCAATAATTTGTTCATCATATGATTTCTCTGAAGTCATGAAATTTAAAATATCTTGATCATAATAGAATACTTTCCAATTTGTGACATTATCTGGGACAGATGGGCGAAAAATCAATTCTACAGAAAATCTATCAAGACTACAATCTTCAGCTGGAAGGAGTTTGGATGCAACATTTGCTAACAAATCAGCTGATGCATTTTGATTCCTAGGAATAGGAGAAATATTGAATGCTAAAAAGTGAGTAGTAAGATCTTGCACTAGGGTTTGATAGTGTTTAAGATGTCCTGAAAGGCAATGGATAGTATTCCTAACTTGTTTTATGACAATTTCGGAATCACCAAAGACTTTCAAGTATTTAACATCTAACCCTATAGCTTTATAAAGTCCTTGAATCAAGGCTTCATATTTTGTAGTATTTTTTCGTACATTCAAATTCTAACCTACATGATAGCATGGTTTTCTCTCCATCTGGATCAATTAAGATGCATCCTGCTCCAGCTCCATCACTAGACTTTGATCCATCAAAATATAACGACCAAAATAAAAATTTATCTATTGGCTTATCTACAATTACATCAGAAATATTTACAATTCTGGAAGAATCAGATTGTGAAAAATTTTCTATTTGAGAAACAAAAGTATTTATAGAAAAAGGTGATTGAGGTGCTTTGAAGTTTCCAAGAAATGATTCAGCAGAATAACCTCCAAGAATATTGTTGTTGAATGCCATAGGCTCATTAGGTTGTTCAAATTCAGTGACAGTATGCGTCATATGTTTTTCTCATCCAATTTTGATTTGATTTGGTTTCCCTTTGTAGGGAAGCCACATATGTGAATAATCAGTTGCGATATAACCATTAAGTTTCGCAGACCAATCCCTGCTTAAGATTAATCCATAGAATTCAGGAATATCTGCAATCAAAATATCAATTCTTTGAACAATCCTAGGATCGGAAGCTAATCTGATAGTAACTGAATTGATTTCTCCTACAAATTGAACTTTAGAGCGATCCAATTGAACGATATGAACTGCCGAGTTCTGTGCTTCAATATTCAATTTGGCACAAACAGAAGTAGGCATTATATTAGAGGAAGCTCCAGAATCAATTAAACAATTATGCAGATTTTTATTGTACATTTCATAAGTCAAAAGAAAAGGAGGAGTCTGAGAATTTGATTTTTCTCCAATGAGCACTGTATCAGTAACATCTACCTGATCTGGTGGCTTACCAGCTCCTTTAGCTGCTTTTGCAACTACACCACTTGGTAAAGGAGCAATTGGTGTAGCATTTAATTCTTTTAATAGAAACTTCTGCTGGTGTTTTAGTTTGTTGAGTTCATGTAAGGAAATGTTGCCTTTAATATTTTTCATGTCTTCAACAATGTTATACTCCATAGGATCTGACACTACTAAAGTCTTTGTTGTTGATGAGGGAGGATTAGAAGAAGATGGCTGATTCTGAGTAGGTAACGAAGAAGTTTTCTTTGCAGGGGATTTGTCTTTGGTACTTGGAGTTGTAATTTTCTTTTTAGGAACTATTTGTACAGGCTCTGATGTAGATTTACTCCTAGTACTTACAGGCATAGCTTCTTGTTCTACCTCACTATCAGAATTAGGGAGAATAAAATCCCACATTCCATGCAATTCGGCTATTTCTTCATTCTCATCTTCCTCTTCTGATACTAAAGATGTATCATCTTCTTCTTCCTCTTCTGATTCTGCATTAGAGATTGAATTGGGAGGTTTAGATTCAACTTGGTTTCTTCTAAAATTTCGGAATGGTTTTTTGGTAGAAGTTTCAGCTACTTGTTTTTTTATTTCAACCATTTCATTTGACATGGTTTTAAGAACTTTCTGTAAACCTTCCATGTCGTATGGGTCTTTGGCCTTTTTCTTTGAATCATCTTTGAAACTAACTTTCTTGGATTTCTTTTCCTCAATAGCATTTTTCTTTTCTAGAGAAATAATTTGTTTCTCTACTGCAATAGCCTCTTTCATATTCTCAGCTAATGTAGGTTTTGTAGCTCTATCTACAAAAATTGCTATGTTTGAGGGCAAAGCAGTTATGTACCATTCACTTCTGACCTGTTCACTAGGCCTTGAATCTGTATGGATTTTGTTCAAGAGTTTGTTGAATCTAGCGTTGAAATCTTTAATGGGCTCCTTGGGTTCTACCTTCAAATTTGAGAGATCGTTGATTAAAGTAGCTATTGACATGTCATCTCCAAATTTGGTTAAAAAATGATCTGCAAAAATGGCCCAACTTGTTATGGATCCTGAAGGTAATGAAAAGTACCAGGATCCTGCTACCCCTTGAAGAGTATAAGGGAATAGTCTGACTACAACATCTTCTTCTACGACTCCATTCAAATTTACAGCCAGCATAAAGTTATTGATGTGTTCTTCAGCTTGAATGTTAAGATCTGGACTGAACTTTGGAAGCCATTTTCCCAGATTGTCAGGTAAATCATGTAATGGTGCAAGCATGTTGACAGCCCCTGTAGTAGCCCATGGTCTAGCCATTATTGTAACAAATATTGGAGGAGTAGTAGAGGCTGCCGGTGTCTGAATAGAGGTTGTTGGAATGGATGATGTTGATGATGATTGAGCAGATGATGATTGTGCAGATGATGTGGAAACGACTGTACTTTGTTGAGTTGAGGTTTCAGAAACAGGTAATTGAATATGAGATGAAGAACTTATATCACTTACTGATTCCGATTGAGTTTTTCTTGTCTTGACTCTACTAGGTAAAAGGAAATTCTTTCGGAGAAATACCAAGTTTTTCACTTTGAAGCCTAGGAAGAGGTTTTGACGAAACAAATTTTGAAGTTACACTACCTTCAGATATTTCAGACTCATCTAGAGATAATGAGAATCCTTTCAATTTATGAATTAAATCTTGAAATTCAGGAGACTCAGGATTTTGATTGTCTGATTTTTTTGAGATTTTGGTTGTGCGTGTCTGAATATTCTTCTCAATTCCTTCTATAGGATTTTGTATTTCAGAAGAAATTGAAGAAGTTAATGAGGATGTTTTGCTCTCAGAATGGCTTGTGGGTAAAGATTTACTTGCCATTCATAGCTCAGGCTCTCCTTCTAGCGACAAAAATGTTGAAGCCTAGAAAATCTCTGCTTCAAACATTGGGGAAAACCACCCGGTCGGGACCTTAAGACAACTCCTTTTCCATTTGGTATGGTGGCTCCGACTGGATTTAAAGGACCAGTTTCCTTATGACTAATGGGTTGGTGATGGATTGATTTGGATGAATGAAAGTGAGACTAAATTGACTGAAATAAAACTATCTAATTTAAACTAAATACTGATAAAGAAATTCTAACACTAACCCGGGCAATCATATGTGAATACAACTTCAGATTATTCCTTTTAAACAATAACCATAAAAATGTATTATTATTTAAATCGAAATGTGTAGAAACAAATAAAGATAACTCTGTTTAAGAAATTAAACAGAGTTGTATTAACATATTGCATTCATCATAATATATCATCTACATATACTTATGAAAGATAACATTTCAATTATACTAAAAAATGATATATATAAAGAAACGTTATGAAAACAAATATCTGTAAATGATGGCAAATTTTAAAGCGAATATCATAAGACAAAAGAAATCAACAGTGAACAGATAGAAATACCTTATTCATCTTGAAGGCTTTCAAATGAAATATGATACTCTAATCCAGTAATTCTGATGCAAAATCAAATCCAAGGTACAAAAATGCAACACTTTAAAGATAATTCCGCATAAAATCACCAGATGTGATCCTTTATAAAATATAAAAGTCAGTGGAGTACAGAAATGTAATCTCCAAGTCAAAAATATAATAATCCAGGACCCTTCTCTAAATGCATGAGAAGGGTTTAAATACTACTTAGCTAAATTTAAAAATAGTGTATTACAAAAATTAAAGATTCGGTTTAATGACCGTCCTTTTCCTAGGCAAAAATACAGTAAAATTAAAACTAAATCTAAAAATAAAGACTATCAACTAACTATTTATGAACTTGATCTTTAAACTTGCAAGCATCTAGCATTGTTTTGAGAAGATGTGGTTGACCGACTTCAAAATTCAACTGTCCTGAAAAGACAGAGTTGGCAAGTGTAGGCGCAATATTCTCAGTAGAATTGATGATACAATTAAGCGCATTGTGCTGACTGTGTGGCTTCACTAATTATGTCCAGTAAGAGTCCCATTTTAATCTTGTCAGCCCTTGGATTGATTTTGCTCTTTCTTCTGCCTTTTGCCTCCATTCTGTTTGCAGTTGATCTGCATGTGGGAGATATCCTGGAACAGTTTCTGAAATCAAATTAGCTTTGTGCAAATTATCATTTACACAATCAGTAAGATTGTTTGCTGCTGTAGCCGCCTCCTCTGCTGCCTTCTCTGCCCTTCTGATTTGTGCATCCCAGTTATTGAAAAGTATTTCTTTATGGTTTTCATTAATAATTGGTGCACCAACTTTTCTTCCTTCTTCTGTTTTCTGCCATACCAAATAATCATTGATCTTTTCATTAATTAAATCATAATCATTTCGTAAATCTACGACATGATTTGTGATTTTGTCACTCTCTTGGAAAAAATAATTCCATTGTAATATTTTTTAGCATAACACTTCTTCTTGTTGCAGTATTTGATTGTTTAAAGAGATAGTTTCTGAAATAAACTCAGGAAGCTTAGGATCATCTTTGTGCTGATCTTGGATAATCTGTATTTGTTTTTCTTTATCAGCCAAGATTTTTTGATGTCCTATTTTCATTTCTTGAAGTTGTTGTTGTAATTCTTCAAGTTTCAATTGTGCTTCATTATTGGCCTGTACCTGTTGCAATTGCTGTTGTAGAACTTTTATCTGTTCTTCTTTTTCATTTAATAAGAGTTGTATCTCAAATGCTTTGTCAATAGTTGCAGAAGCATAAGCCCCTGTCATTTGAGATAACTTAGCAAGATTATCAGTAGGCTCTGTGGCAGGATCCTTCCACAAGACATCTAGTTGTTCTGCTTCAGTAGCAATTTCACCTTCTAACTTTCTCTTTTTTCTCTGTTTCTTCACTACTGCTTTGTATTTTGGGCTGTAGAATACATCTAGAGGAGGAATGTCCTCTACATTAAGTACAATTTCAGAGGAGGGTGTGATAGGTATGTGCTCAGTTACTGTGACTGTGCTACTTATTCCCGTGCTCAAAACTTTGGTTGTTTGTACAGGGGTCTGTACATTCTGTCCTTCTACATTAATCAATTGATTAAAGATTTCCCATTATTTATATAATTAAATGGTGACTGACTGTTGCTGTACATTGGTAGGAGGAGGATTTGTCTGTTGAGATGTCAAAATTTGCTGTTGAGGAAGTTCTTTCGATTGAGCAGAATCTTTCACTGATTCTTCAATTTTATCTTTCTTTTCATTAGACTTATTGGAACGTTCATAAGTCTCTCTTTCATATTTTGACTTAGATTTATCCGTACTCAAACTGTCGTTAAGACTAACACTAGGGGTTTGTTCCCTTGCGGGTTCCAAGCATAGATTTTCTAAAGGAATAGCAGTTAGTCTTCTCTCTCTGTAAAGTTTAAATTCCTGGAATTCCTCTGGAGATAACTGCATTTGAGATGAATTCGGAACTTCTTTAAATGAACCTTTTGTTTGGAACATATCATAAAAAATATCCTGTTCCCTGGAAAATTCCCTTACTCTGATTGCATTGGTAAAATTCTTAACAATATTATTTGGGTCAAATAACCTTCTCGAAAATTTGAACAGTTGTAAGCATGTAATGTTGCTTACCTATTTGAATGTGTGACCAACATCAAACAGTGAAAATGTTCCACAGTTTATGGGAAATTGTGGCCAAATGCATTTCTTCTTATCTTTTAATTCCTTTGTCAAACCTCCTTGGCCACAGGTCTGATAAGCAATTTCCCGAGCTACAAGTCTATCCGGAACATATAGGGGTAAAACATGGGGGGAAGCAGAACTTCCAAAAACCCTAACATAAGTGAAAAACTCTTCTCCAAACCATCTCGCGACGGGGAGAATGTTGACCTCTGTTTCTGGGGATAACCTTGGGGCATCCTTATTATGAAATATTCTGTACAATGGCAGCATTATACCATGGCAAATTTGGTAAAATTGGGGGACAAAATTAGACTCCCATAGTTCCTTATGATACACATGAATAGGAAAAGGATCGTGGATTTTCCATTGCCAACCCATCACAGGGAATTTAGAAACAAAATAGATAGCGTTCTTGACATAGGCAGATAAATAAAAAGGCGGATAAATCCGCTGAGAAACACTTCGTTTAGACCGATAGTGAAAAATAGCAGTGGTCAAATTATCAGATAAGATTTTGGCCCAATCTACAATTGTAGAATTAACTGCAGCATTTAACAAAGGGAGCCATTCAGGCAAGATCATATTTATGTCAGGCTTTCCAAAAAGCCTTCATAACATGGCAGCAGCAAAACAATAAGGAGAGGTAAGTGAACCAGTACTGTACATACCGTGTTTGTTTTTCTTCAACGGTTCATCTCTTTTGGTCCACTCCTGTGTGCATTCTGACAAATTTGCATGTTCTCTGGAAAAATCTTCCATAAATTGCTTATTATAAGTCGCCTGAGGTTCCGGCAACTGATATATCAGCCTTAAATCTTCCGTAGTGAACGACCCGATTAGCTCTTGAGTTGGAGTTCTAAATTGCCTGTCTGAAATATCAGTGTTGTCCAGCACCCATTTCGCCATGTCTGTATACGGAAGAATCCTCGGCCTTGCCACTATCCTATGCAGAAATGAACAAGCCAGTTCTTTAAGGGTTGCCTCAGATGAATTACTGGAACCTGCTGTAGCCGCAACTTTCATCACCACAAGGTTTTCTTCTTCGAGCAAATTATACTTTCCTTCCCAGGTGGTTATACCGGCATCCTTATTGCAAGTAGTGTCTGTATACAGTGAAGCCATTTCTCTGTTTTCAGAATTTGAGCTCTTCTCTTTCTTACCCATAATGTTCTGTGAACGCTTTTTATAGACGTTTTCTCCTTCGTGCCTGCGTTTTACGAGTTAAATTAGAGTAATGGCATAAGAAAGGTGATGAGATAGTTTTAAATGCGAAGGTGGATGAAATATATTATTTTAACGTGAAACGACCTTTCGATCAAAACAAAATCTCATTTACCATTAATTGACAATCCATTCATTTAATTCAACCATTAAAGCGCAAAACAAATATTGATTTATGGGAGGATTTTCTTTGAACAACGCACTTTTATGAATCTGCGACATTGCGATCTGCTATTTGCTGTGCAATATCGCAATATCACAATATCGCAATATTGCAAAATGTAACCATCGCAATTTTGCAAATAGCGCAAAAGCGCAAATTGCAAATAGCGCAAATCGCAAATATCGCAAATCAAAAAGTATTCATTTAACACATTTCTGCGATCTGCGATTTGCGACCGGTATAGGTTTTTGGGGATCGCATTATCGCAATATCGTAAAATCACAATTTCAGTTTTACAAAAGATATATATTATTTGCGATGGATGCGCTATTTCGTTTAAAGAACAATTTTATTGTAATATATCATAAACTTAAGTGTTTCTTAAGGTTTTTCTAAGGAATTTCCCTAAGTTTATGATATAAATTTTTATTTGAAAAGAAAAACAAATCCTAATTTATTTTTTTGGATTTTTTAACTAAGGGTCCCCATTTATTTAGTATTATTACTAATATTATATAAAAGGGGGGTTGTTGCCGGTCACAAAAATACCTGAAAGGTGTATTTGGCTTTGAAGTTGTGCTTGACTCCTCGCATTCACAATATGACCTTGGTTCTTCTTGGTATGAAAACCCCATCTCTGGATTTACTTCATCCTAGAGTTTATCTATGCTCTAGAGGATTGAGGTTGTGCACCTATCTCATCCACTATTAGATCAATGAAATCCTAAATCTTCTTTTTTCGCTTGTTGTAACACTTGAATCCTTTACTTAGAATGGATTACCCAAGGAATATTCCCTCATCATCACGAGAGTCAAACTTTCCAGGATTCTTATCATTCCTTTTGATGAAACAATTTCTTCCAGATACTTTGAGCTGTTTAACTAATGCAGGTCTCCACTTCCATAACTCATAGGGATTTTTATTACTATTGGGCCTCATATGAGTTCTTTTAGATAAATATATTGTTGCATTTGTTGCTTCTTCTAAGAATATGTTGGATACATCAACTTCATAACATGACTCTGGACATATCCTCGATAGTTTTGTTCTTCCTTTCCAACACTCCATTTTGTTGTGGTGTTATAGCCACTCAATATTTGAACTCTTTTGACATGTATTCTCCTCCCCTATCTGATCTTAAGCACTTGATATTTATATCTTTCTCATTTTCAACTTGAGATTTGAATTTCTTAAAATATTTAAATGCTTCTAATTTGTATTATACGAGTATCATCTAGTTGGCCCTGGTAAAATTATCAATGCACAACATAAAGTACGTTTCTCCCCTTTGGCCTTTTTCTCTAGTTGGGCCACAGATATTTGTATCAATTAGCTTTAGCAGTCTATTTGACACAAACTATTTTGACTTCAAGTGAGTCTGGGTCTACTTACCAAATTGACATTATTTTCAAATTTAGTTCTAAGATTTTTTAGAGTCTCGAAAAAATTTCTTGTGCCATAATCATGCTTCATTTTTCTTGATTAAAACTTACTCTGGCGTCACCAAAAAGATATATATATATATATATATATATATATATATATATATATATATATATATATATATATATATATATTTAAGCCCTAATTGATTTTCCTACTAGCTTTCCATGCATCATAGGATCGAAAGGTCACATTATAGCCATTATCACACATCTAGCTCACATTGAGTAAGTTATGTTTGAGACCCTCTGTTATAGGTCAATTTGGGCATCATCCCCCATGACTTGGTAAAATTGGACATCATCCCCAGGACCAATGAAATAGGGTCTATCATCCCATATCATTTCAATTTCTACATGCCCTAAGACAAGAACAAACCATTCATGACTTTATTGCAAGATTTCCATGGTTTGAAGTATATGTTACATCAATTATGAGCTCACCAACGTTGCCTCTCAAGGGACTAACTGCATTGCATATGGAACTACCTCCATTCAAGGGTGCACTGCAACGCACTTCCCAACATTCAAGACTGTGTTGGTCAAATGAGAGCGAAATTCCCATTATTCTTGAATCCCCACATGGCCAGTGCCTTCTAGAAGAGTCCATATATTCGAATCCATGTGTTCGTCTACCCACTATGAGCTTGGGAATATGTATTGCCTATTATTAGAAAGTCATTGATTGATAAACTACCTTCAGTTTCCCTATAAATTGAGCACAAATCCTAGTGCTAGGGAAGGAATAATTTTGGTAAAGAAATGTTGTTGGATTCGCAATTGACAGAGTGATAGAAGTGATATGATGTTAGTGAGATGTTGATTGTGATCAGGCTGGGATGATGTTGGAGATCCTAACATCAAATCAATCATTTGTTGTGACCTCCCCCTTCTACTCTTCAATAAATATTGTTTTTCATTTCCCATATATGTATCTGTTTATGTTTCTATTTCTCATGTGACAGACTCTTAAATGATATATATGATTCATGTTCAGTTGATTTAACTGATTAAGATAAATAAGCATATGTATATTGCAATCTCTTTGTTTTTTATTGTTTATACTTGCAGTAACTAATCTCGTGATCTAAGTTGGATTGGAAACTACAGCAAAAGTGACAAAAGGAGAATAGGAAGCACTTGGATCACAAGTAGGTTCTTCTATCTTTGTGTGTGTCTATTTACTGTTAGAGAAAGTGACTGTAAAATATTTAAATTTTTGTTCTAAATGCATAACACCACATTTAGGGAATTTTATTTATCCATAGATCATAATTATGCATAAAAAATTGGCGACTCCGCTGGGCATTTTCCCTTCATTCCTAGTGTTTTTTCCTCTCCTTATCCACCCAGTAGCATATACTTCAAATTATTAGACTTTTGAATCAAATAATTGCATTAGAAGTGTGTTCTGTAGCCTGAATTTTGAATCTTTGTTGTGCCCAACGCATTGTTGGTCAAGACACAGTGCACTGTAGTTCGCTGTCTCCCACTCAAGGGTGCATTGCAACGCACTATCTCCCCTTAAAGACTGTGTTTCCCCCTTAGCCAACAAAATTCCCTTTGAATTTTTCATTTCCATCACTCTCAGCCATTTTTTTTTTGTGTTTTCACTTGTATGGTACCGCTTAGAGACCAGTGAATTTTCCTGATTATTCCTGCTTTGAAAAGTATGTTTATTCAATGTCTCTTTAAGTGTTTTTTATTTATCATTGACAAAGAAAATTAAAAGTATTTTATTTTGCATTGGATCCATTTGTTTTCATAAAGTAAATTGTCATTAAATTCTTCATTTCCTGTAGGAAAAAATGTAGTACCATTCTTCGTTTTTCCTAAAAGATAAATTGTTGTTAAATTCATCGTTTCTCAAAGAAGAAAGCATTTGTTTTTTTTTTACTTGATGCATATAGTTTCGTTTTTGCATTCACATTAAGGGGACTGAAAAGAAAAACCTGCATTTGCATATAGTGAATTGTGTGTTTTTCATAGGAACAAGTTAGGAAAGTTGCATATTAGTTTGTGCTCTTTGTTGTTTGCTCTCAAAATTGATTGCTCTTTCCCCTTAGTAGCTAGGATTTTCATTGACAAAGATAAATTGAAAAGTTTTCTTAACCTTTTAGTTTTCATTTTAGGAATTTCCATCACATCATCACGGTGAACCTCAAAAGGCAAATTGATAAACAAGATCAACTTAAAATTTACATCAATTTACCTAAAAAAGCATTGGAACCATAATGATAACATTTAGAAGGTCTAGGCTAGAAACGTGTTATGACGTTGTAAAACATAGCAGCTCTAGTTAATTATCTGTGATACATTCTGAGTGTGATACCTCACTCCACTTACGTAAGTATATTAGAGCTCTTCCATGTACCTTTAGATATATAGGGTGGTGTTCTAGTACGATAAGTATAAAGGGGTGCTATCACTGTGTGGTTTCACATTAGACATCGCTAATATGGACTTGGGCCTCCACATACCTTCAAGTATATTTGGGAGGACAAATTTAGGTTGCTATCCATCCATAATGAACTGAGTCAGTGACATTGTAAATTGTGATACACCGAACACAACATTCGGGGAGATTGCCTGCCCGTACTTCTTGGTTCACCAGGAGGTATTTTGTAGTTCATAGTTTGTTGGTAAACCTTTTGCCTAGAATTACCCTTTTCTTTTGTTTATTTGTTTTTAGTCATAAAATAAATCAGTCATTGTGGAAAAATAACATCCCTTTCCCCGTCGTTCGTGTAGAATAGCACTGAAACCACCTTTACCACCGGAAGCCACTTATGGTCGGTGAAGGTGACATCGCTCTACCGAAACTAGTACTATCAATACCTCTAGTGCAACATCATCCTCACATATACCAGAGTCGGCACAAGTTATTTCTACAAATCCTGGTTTATTTACAGTTGTCGAGATGGAGTCCTCACAGCTACCTGTGGTCACGATCCATCTAAATAGTGAGACCACAACTCTCAAACCCAACATTGTTTGATTAGAAGTTGATCCAGATCATGTCTCTTTTTTGCTAGAACATCTTCATCGCGAAGTTGAACGATTGGAAGTTGTTCCTATATCGGTTTCCCCACAATCTATTGTAGCCATTAAGTCTCCCATATCACACAGTCAACCTCCTGAAATATACTTTGGGTCAGATGACGAAATCCTTCCACCTGGTTTAATTTCGATTGAAGAAATACCACAAGATGAAACACCTTTAACTCCAACTCAGTTTGTGGCAGAGCTTTACTTGTATGAGTCTTTTCCTCAATCGACTTCCTCTCCTTTTGTTGATCCTATGTCTATTAGAGTTCTCGTTGATCCAATAGGGTATACATTTGGTTGAAAAACCATTCCTAAGCCAACATCTTCGGTTGGAGCATTTGTTCCAATTGTGACAGCACCTACTCTCACTACCCCATTGATGTTCATGACTTCACCAGGTCACATTTATATGGTGGCCCTTCTGTCCCACCTGGTTACCAAACTTCATTTGGAACCTTCTCTAGCTAAAACTCGTGGACTTCACCAATGTGATCATCTGGTATTCTAATTGGTAGATCTACAGTGAGTACCAAATGGCTTGATATTTTATACACATCATCAGGGAAATATCAAGCTAGTCCATTTGGGTATATTCCATCCAGTACAATATCAACTGGACTCCCTACATTTGGAGAACAATATTTTCCATATTATTATACTCCTCCTACTGGGGGGAAACCTATGGTCACCCAATTCGACATTACTCCGTCGTTATTTGGTCATCCTAATGTCGGAATGACTGCTTGTCAATGGCAGCCCACTCTGCCTATCCAACCATAAATAATTGTACACTCGTATCAATCATTTCAACCTGTTGCAACCACATCAATTCCACTTGTCAATACATATTTACCCATGTTATAGACTCAAACTATTGTACCTCAACTGTCTCAGGTGGGTCCTTCAACAAAATACCTTTAAGTATTGGGCCCTCAGACTCCAACTCCTTCGGCTAGTTAAAAACAACCACCTGTATCTGGAATCATTTATTCACAAACTGGATTACCATATTGTGGGATGTCGCAAATGCAACCAGGTTATACCTATCCTCAACCAAATCCAAGCTATCCTAATTTTGGTTATAACATTCGTGGATAGACCCCTTGGCAGCCACAAGCAAAAATTCCACAACCTTCATTTCAACAAGTAGCGTATCCAGGTTTTGGTCAACAGAATCCTCAAGCATTTTCTTATCAAAACAACCCCTATCTTGGTTACCACCAACAGATTCCTTATGATAGTGCTCAAAGGCCTGTTGCCCAAGAAATTCCATCTTACCCTCACTATGCTCAACCTGAACTCAATCGACAGTTTCCCTTTGTTGCAACTTTAGAGTTACTGGATTTAAACTAGCTCACCAATGATCTAATCAACTATGCTCCTTAGTGGTCGGTGATACCTCATAAATTACCTTCGGATATTCCTAAGTTCAATGGAAACCCTAGGGAAGACTCGTCGACTCATGTAATGACTTATCATTTATGGTGTTCATCTAACTCCTTAAATGATGACTATGTTCGACTATGTCTTTTCCAGCGTACACTCACTGGTGTGGCTGTAAAATGGTACATTGAGTTACCAAGAGCTTATTTTGATAATTTCACTGCCCTAGCTATAGTATTTTTGACCCATTTCCAGTTACCCATATGATATGAAATTGGAACGAAACTCTTGACTAATTTTAAACATAATAATGCTACTCACATTTCTGATCATATTCATGAGTGGCGTTGTCATCGTAGAATGGTTAAGACATTTGTTCCTAATAATCTCCTTGATAAGTGGTTCATTAAGTCCCTATTACCATCTATAACTGAGGATGTGGCTTAGGGTGGCATCATCACTGAAGATTAGGTCATTGCTCATGCCCAATATTTATACTTGATTTATACTCAGTCTGGCACGCTCTATGAGAAAATTCCTAAAGCACTGCGATCTAATTTTAATGTTCCTCCTCCATCAAAGGACTCTCACGCTGAAGATGATATGATCAGTAATGCAAGCACACATCACTCTACTACATCTAATCCTGCTCCTTCTGAAATCCATGCCATGTCATATGACAAGGGAAAAAGTGACAAGCAACCTAGAAGAAAGAAAAAGGGGAAATCAAATAAAAAGAAAACTTCTACCCCACAGGAAAGATCATTTGATCAATCATCTGGAAATCGGAAACCTCGTTACCCTTGCATAATCTGTAATGAGGAATAATTTTTTTCGATATTGTCGTCATCACGCTGAAGTCTCAAAATTGGTTAAGGCCTCACATGCACCAATTGTGTTGGCAGACCCATTTCCAAATCTGGACACAAATTTGGTTGCTACGGATCCAACTTCTAGTTCACAAGTGCTTATGTTGTCTTTCGCGAAGCCATAAATTGATGTTTTGGTGTCAACACGTAATAAATATTATGATAGTCAGGATACAGATCAACCTACTACCTCGACCATGAATCTATCTACGGAATCGATACCGCCACCTGTTATTCCTGAATTGACAATCAAGCCACCAAAGGAAGTCATTCATAAATCGAAATTTAATCCTCGAGACAAAGTTGCTCAAAATTATAATATAGTTGAAGATTTGGCTCAATCCCCTTCAGGTATGTCAACGCTTGAGGTGCTACAAAATTTTCCCTCCTAGAAACAAGATTTGTTGTCAGCAATTGGTGGAATTGATGCAACTGATTTTAATTTCATAGTCTTTAATCATACGAGCTATGTGCCACAATTACTAGAAAAATTGGCATTCTACATCCAAGTAAAGGTTCTCAATCACCTTTTTCATCATAATATTATTGATGAGGGAGCATCTATGTGAATTATGTCGCTAAACTGTTGGAATTAACTTGGCTCGCCAGGTCTATCTCAATCGCCAATGACGTTGAAAGTTTTTGATGGATGTACATATAAGCCTTGCGGTATTATCAATAACCTACATGTTGAACTAGGGGGAAGAACAGTGAATGTTGAAGTTGAGGTCATTGACGGACCCCTTGACTACAATATTTTACTCAGAAGGCCATGGGTATATGCTATTACTGTGATCATTTCTACATATTTTATAATGATCGCCTTTCCACATAAAGGTTTTATCACAATCATCAATCAACTATCCCTCGTTGCCTCTAGTTCTTAGGTAACTAGAAGTGTTCTGTTAGATCACACACCCTAACTCACACTTCAAAACATTGGTGTAGGACTCTTAAAGTATTTCACTCTCATGGGAACCTTTGCATTACCGCCACCTGCGACGTCGACAGAAATTGCAAGCATAGAGACTTGCTACATGATCTGTTCCACTCTATCTGGATTAAGGAAGAGTTTGGGTTATTCTTAAATTGTTATGTTGGATGTGTTTTTTCCCCCCAGCCTAATTGATCTCGCATAGAATTCAATATATCTGGCTTGGGAAACGAATCCAAAATCATTGTCGATGGTTGTTTGGGTTGATCGTTCATTATATCATGGTACTCCATCTGATCCTTTTTCCTCAACTTTCTTGATAGATGAGAATATTCTCAAGACCATGATGTCAGAAGGAGAACCATGGGATGATCATCATCATCATTCCCATCTTCTATATTATGAAGAAGATAATATTAGTGAACTATATCACCCATCGATCAAAACATTCTTTTCGAATTATTTTCCTATTAATGCAATCGACTCCAAGAGAAAATTTTCAAATATTGAAGAAACCATTTCTATTGATATTTCGACCAAACCCGGTGTTGTAGACAACATTCATGTCGATGTGTCTTGTTATCCATAAGAACTCGAAACATATCACTCTCTCTTTCATGAATTTTGTGATGTATTTTCTTGGTCTTACGAGGAAATTCCAGGCTTAGATACTAGTATCATTGAACACATTATTAATATGTACCTTGATATCAAGCTAGTACATCAGCGCCTTCATCCTGTTCATTCAAAGAAGGCCACTACCATTAAAGCAGAATTAAAAAAAAAAAATCATGCTCATTTCATTTACCTATTCCACTAAATGAGTGGGCTTTCAACATATTTCCTATCATGAAGAAACAAGGAACCATTAGAGTGTGTGTCGATTATTGGTATGTCAATCTTGCTTGTCCAAAAGACAACTATCCCACTCCCTTTATCTACCAGATTTTTGATGATTGTGCTGGATGTGAAATCGTTTCGTTCATGGATGGATTTTCTGGCTACAATCAAATCAATATCTACCCAGAGGACCAATTTAAGACAAAATTCATCTATCCATGGGGTACATTCTCTTACTGGAAACTCCTATTTGGTTTAAAGAATGTGGGGGCAAATTTTCAGAGAGCAATGGATTATGCTTTCAATGACATAAAGCACATTGGTCAACCCTATCTAGATGATTTACCCGCACATTCACGAAATCAGATTGATCACTCGATGCATCTGAGAGCTATATTTTTACGTTTACGACACTACAAAATACGCGCCAATCCACATAAATGTGTGTTTTTTGTTGGTTCTGGTAATTTTCTAGGATTCATCATCCTAAAAGAATTAATTCAAAAAGACCCACTGAAGGTCCAGGCCATTCTTGATTTTCCTGTTCCATCAAATTTTCTTCAGTTACAGAAACTTCAAGGAAAGACTTACTTCCTAAGGAGGTTCATACCCAGCTATGCCAAAATGTCTAAATGATTTACTCAGCTCTTGAAAAAGGGGATTCAATTCCATTGGGACCAACTTGTGCAAGCATATTTTAATGTTGTTAAGGATACTCATTTCCAGGTATCATTAATGTATCCCCCTAATTATCAGAGTGATTATTTATTATATATCACCGTGGCTGATATGACCATTGCTATGGTATTGTTCCAAGTAGAAAATGGGATAGAACATCCGATCTATTATTTGAGTCATAATTTCAATGATACAGAAGTAAAGTATTTGTATGTAGAAAAGATTGCCTTGGTGGTTGTTCAAGTTGTCCAAATATTTTTCCACTATATCTTGTTCCAAAAGACCATTTTCATTTCAGTTTGCGACCCCATGACTTACATCTTATCACGTCAATTTTTGGGGGCAAAGTATTCAAAATGGATTGTCATTTTGCAGGAATTTGATTTAGAATTCATCAAATCCAATTCAAAGAAGCCTTTAGTTTTGGCTGAGCTTCTTTGTGATCTCCCATCTGATAGTATTGCCACTACGTCAGAACCATCTATTCCTGATGAGTCTTTGTTTTCAATCAGATCATCTGATCCTTGGTATGGGGATTTTATCATTTATCTCTAGACCCATACTTTTTGGCCTGATACCTCTCGCTCTGACCAGCAATGTATTCGATACCAAGCCAAAGATTATCTTATCGTCGAAGATACACTTTATCATTGTGGTGTTGTTACAATTTTAATAAGGCACCTCACTCATGAGGAGGCTGAAAAGGTTTTAAATGATTTTCATGCTAGGGCTTGTGGTGGAAATTTTTCTAGATACGCTACCGCGTAGAAGATACTCTGCACTAGTTACTTTGGCCTACCATATTTCGCGACTACATCCTCGCAGTCAGAAATTGTCATGTGTTCCAGATATTTGATCATAAAATCCGCAAACCGCCAACACCAATGCATCCTGTTGTCTCTGTGGGACCATTTTCAAAATGGGGCATTCACTTCATGACTTGTAACCCTCATTCGTCCGGGGGGCATGGTTATATTATTGTCACAGTATACTACTTTACCAAGTGGGCTAAAGCGAAGCCTACATTAAACAACACAGGACAAAAAACTACATTGTTTTTCTTTAATCATGTCATTGCATAGTTTCGGGTCCCACAGGCTATAGTCATAGATCATGGTAAGCATTTCTGCAATCACATGATGACTGAGTTGACTACCAAGTTAGGACTGTCACATGATAGTTCTACTCCTTATTATCCACAATCAAATGGAAAATTTGAGGCTATTAACAATATTCTTAAATGAATGCTTCAACAAAATTGGCACTTAATCCTATACTCAGCCTTATGGGCGTACCGAACCTCGGTGAGAAATGCAACTGGATTTACCCCCTTTCAATTGGTGTATGGTCTAGAAGCTATCTTTCCAATCTAATGTGAAACACTGTTGTTAAAACTCACAATCAAATTTTTACCTAACACATCTACTGAAGAAGCACGTCTTTTTAACCTCATCCATATTGATGAAATGCATCGTGAAGCCCAATTTCCCAATGAAGCACATAAGAGATGTATAAATGCATAATAAGACAATAATTTCCAACCTCACATTTTCTCAGAGGGCAACTTGGTCCTTCTTTATGATCAGGAAGCTTATGTACTAGGTACAGGGAAATTTGAGCCGTTATGGCATGGCCTCTATATTTTCAAAATAGTTCTTGATAAGGGTGCCGACGAGTTGGTGTATTATGTTGGAATTTTGTTGGCACAGCCCTGAAATGGGTTGTATATGAAACATTACTATTCTTAATCATGAGCGTAGTAATTTTTTTATTATATTGTCTATATATGTTATTGATTTTAATTTACTATCTTAGTTTTATTTTAGATTTTTCTCGATGTTAGTAATCCACTTTACATTTCATCGTAGATGTCTAAATATTTGGAACCATTTGTTGGGCATGCTAATGGTGCTAGTCATAGTACGCAATATATATCCTCTGTAGCGTGGGCCATTTTCACTCCAAATGATGAGTTAGTGAGTTTTCGAGGGATTTGTATCGGTCAATCTACAAAAAATATCGCTGAGTATAATGCGTTGATCGAACTTCTCTCTGATGCCATTTCATTTGGTATTAACCACATCATCATAAGGTTAGACTCACAACTTGTGGTATTACAACTTAATAATGTTTATACTTTCATAAATCCAACACTACATCATATGTTCCTAAGAGTTCGAATTTTGGAAAGACACTTTGATTTTATTCAATATCAACACATTTCTAGAAACTTGAACACATTGACTAATTATTTATCAATTTATGTTATAAATAGACATTTGCAACACATAATTGAATAGGATTGTGCAATAAACATAGGAAAAACTGAAATCAAATAGATAGATAGATATAGTTTTTTACAAAATTTGTGCCCAAGACACATTGGACATCTGACCTCAAAATGTGTTTAACATGTCAAAAGTAAACTAGTTATGCTCATGATAACATGCTATCCTTCGCAATAACTGCATCCAGCAGTTAGAAACACCAATAGTGTGGTGGTGCAGTCGCATGGGTAACTCTTTGATCCGGAAATCTAGAATACTAAATTTCAACCCCTCTATGTGATGTCAAAGCTCAGAAAGAGTCTCAACCATATCTAAATCGCAAAGGAGTGATCTCCTGACAACCCTCTCTACTGGCTCATCTGCTCCATGCTTTGGCTCTCCCACTAGTTGAACTCAACCCACATTTGCATTACATTAAAACTTTAGTTTAGTCTTGGGAAAACATAAAATTACAAAAACATTTATAAACCTTAGAAAAATAAAAAAACATGGTCAAAACATTCTTACCTATTGCACCACACTGAGCACCTTCTGGTAAAGCTAAGTCTAGATCTCCTTGGAAATAGATGCCTGAATATGCATAGTCATCGATGGCGATAATATGTTGCCTGAACCAGGTGAATAGTGAAGTCAAGAAAATGATGGACGATTGGCCTGCATGTCAAGCCATCAGTTCTACCCATCTTTGCATCCTCAGATCTCTAGGGTTAGATACACCCATCGTCACATGTTGAGGCTACATCAGTGGAATCTGCTGTAAGGAAAAAGAAATGAGGATTGAACCATAGTTGAATTTTTTCTTCCTTCCTCCCTTTGCCTTGCTCATTTGTTCTTTCATTTGAGAGAGTATAGCTTCAACCCAATTGAAAACTATTGGTTCCATGCACTCTAGCACATACTACATATAAGATTTGTTCGCTACATGTAGTGTAGCAGTACCGGCAAGCTTTGCAATCATGAATAATATGGTTCTCAATGGAAAATAATGAACATCACATATGTTTATTTTCCCATCCTTGCTAGCTCTGCCCCTAGATAGCAATATTGAAAAATATAGTCTCTTACTGTCTCTCCTCCGAGAGTAGACCCTGAGAAAGAAGTTGGTAGGCATCTCCTCGACAAGCCTGTCAGAAAATAGATGTCCTCCACTGAAATTGGGACCACTTTGTCCCTAATGTGAATTGCCTCAATTTATGGATCCCATGCACGAACAATAAACTCCAATAGTTCCATTTGTTTCCTCATACCTAATAAACAGAAGTACTTCAATAATCCACAATCCTTGAGGGCTCTTACAACACCCAAATAATTAAGGGAAATCATGTTTTTTTCTTTGTGCTCTCTTTCTTTCCAAGTACATGTCATTCTAGTCTGATGAATCCCTGAAACATAACCATAAGGATCATTAGGACCCTTTTCATGCAAAAAATTACGCAAAATTTGGGTACAATGCAAGAATAAAAAATGTGAATTGCGCCCAACATAGTCTTGGTCAATTGAAATTACGTTGCATATGCACATGAGCCTTGTTTTGAGTGCATTCCAACGTAGTTTTCAATGACCAAGGGTGTGTTTCCCAACCTAAGGGTCCCAAAACCCTAAAAAAAATGAAATGAAATGACTATTGAAAGAAAGAGGGGGTTTATGGCACCAACCTAGATCAAACGACGATGAAAAACGCCCATATAATTGATCACAATCAATAGCTAATGTTCAGGGGAAAAAAATAGATTCAGATATCCAAAATGAAAATCGTAACTTTCAAATGGTAAAATGAATAGTAAAAATATTTTAGTTAGTAATTTGATTATTTGAAAATCATATTTATTGATGTGACTATGGTTTTTTTCAATTTTTATCATGAATCAGGTATTTTTAATACATTTGATGTTGTTTTAAATGGGTTTGCAACTGATATAGGAGATTAGTCGTGCAAATTTATTCCAGGAATGATTTGACCACAAAGCATACTTTTATCCTTATTTTACGAGCTTTGATAAAAAAGAAAAGGGACTTGAAGCACACTTTTATCTCTTTTTAGAGCTTCAAAAAAAATGAAAAACGAACCCCTGGAGTCTTCTTTTAGCTCTTTTCAGACTTCGATAATGTGAAAATATTGACAAGCACATGTCTTTTCGAGCTCGTAAATGTAAATGAATTGATATCTACTCAGTATACGTTTAACCCTTTTCCGGACCGAGATAGATTATTTACGAAAAAGGAAAACCTTAGATGAACATGGCTAGGAGGTTCTCTCAAATATCATTTTACACTTTTTCGGATCTGGGCGAAAACTTCACGAAAAAAATACTTATGGAGTTTTCTTTTGTCCTCCTTTTCAAACTCTCTAAATATGAAAAAGGACAGGGTTGTCACTATCGTTAGGCTCATTAAAACATAAAATAGCGACGGGCTTGTCAATCATTACGAGAATCAAGTTTCATTTATCGCTAGACTCATTAAATTATTAAATAGCGATACATTATTTGTCCAAATGGTTGAATTTTAGATCAAGTATATGTTATCCTTATCAAGCTTGTTAAAAAATAAATAGGTACTAGTCGACAAATGACCAGGGAAAATTTGGGAAAGTGAACAGAAATTTTACGGTAGTAGGTCACCGTTGAACATGACACTTCACTCCATCATCATGATTGTTTGGGTTGGGTAATCTTATTGAAGGTTCATTCATAGCTATGGTTCATCATACCTTCACTTCGATTTTGGGTCAATGCTGCCAACTCATCTCAGTGTCGTCGATATGTTCAAGAGAAGTCATACAGTGAATACTCATCCTTCTGCAATACTCATAAAACTTCATTGTCATGACAATCATCCATGAAAATTGCTATATCAAGTCACATTTTGTCTCTGAAATCATTAACTCCTGTTTCGCGATAAAGTGGCTTCCTATTGATATCAAATCATCATCCAAGAAGTTTACTTAGAAACATAATCTTCCATTACCATGAGGCTTGTTACAGCATCAACGAGATCCTCACTTCTAGACCTTTGCCCGAATGTTTTTTTTTGGCATTTGACATAAAATCATCTATTCATGCGTTATGAAATGTACTGCAGTACCTTGAGGGCCATTAACATCAATGGTGGTTCTCTCGCATTTGTTAACAGCTCACATCATTGGCTGGTAATCAAACAATGTCTTAACATGTTCGACTAAAAATCATGTATTCATATGGCTAGACTTGTACCTGAAAGATCGATTGAATTAGATAAGAAGACCCAGTATCTAGTTTCAGCCATCAAGGCTGCGATTTTAGGATTGTTGTACACATCATCTGTACGGTGACCTTACATACATATCGTCATCCAAACATGGGCCTATATCTATAGGCATTAGGGGAATTTTGAGGTCTAAAATGGGCCTCCTAAGAAAACTGTACAACTAAAATAAAATTTATAATAACCA
Organism: Pinus albicaulis; assembly: GCA_034641835.2. NCBI lineage: Eukaryota > Viridiplantae > Streptophyta > Pinopsida > Pinales > Pinaceae > Pinus > Pinus albicaulis. The sequence continues at coordinate 982,702,651 of CM076570.1, forward strand.
ATAAGATTCAAGATGATGATTTCAACCATGGGGGATGGTTCACCATTTTGGAGTAAAAAAGTAAAAAGATTAAAAAATAATAAAATAATGAAGCTACTTTTTCAACTCGTATTTTGAACTTATCTCCTTAATGGTTTACTCAAATTTCAAGAGGGAATACTTGTTGGATGCAAAATTTAATTCCTCATCAAAGGAGTACCCATGTTGCATACTTTTGATGGACCCTGCTACACAAAAAATGATAAATACATAAAAAACTTGATTTCAATCACATTTTTTATGTATTTATCATTTTTCATATAGAAAAGTCCATCAAATGTATGCAACATGGGTACTCCTTGGATGAGAAATTAAATTTTGCATCCAACAAGTATTCCCACTTGAAATTTGAGTAAACCCTTAGGGAGATAAGTTCAAAATACAAGTTGAAAAAGTAGTTTTTCCTTTCTTCCCTCTAAAATTTGATGATGTAATCAAATATTATTCTATTATTTCCACTATTATTTTATAATTTCCTTAGGAGGTCCATTTTAGACTTCAAAATTCCCCTAATGCATGTTTGTATTGGGCAACATTCCAATGTAGACAACTTTCTGCACTATGTACATGTTATTAGATAGTTTAGGTGTTGAGCATGGTAATACCTCCCTCATCAATTCGTGATCAAGATGAAGATATCATGATGTAATGTATTGTAAGATTGATGCAGGTCACCACTCTGCTTCAGTTACATCCCATCATTCCATTAAGCATCTCATTCAAAAAATATTGTTATTATTATAACTTCATGCTTTAGGGGGCAACTGTTATAGGTCAATTTGGGCATCATCCCCCATGACCTGGTCAAACTAGACATCATCTCCAGGACCAATGAAATAGGTTCTATCATCCCCTATCATTTAATTTTCTACATGCCCTAATACAAGAACAAACCATTCATGACTTCTACTACAAGATTTCCAAGGTTTGAAGTATATATTATAGTACTTATGAGATCACCAACACTGCCTCTCAAGGGACTAACTGCGTTGCATATGCAACTCCCTCCATTCAAGGGTGCACTGCAACGCACTTTATGGAATTCAAGAGTGCATTGGTCGAATGGGAGTGAAATTATCATTGTTCTGGAATCTCCACATGGCCAGTTCCTTCTAGAAGAGTCGATATGTGTCAAACTTCGAATCCATGTGTCCATCTAACAACTTTGAGATTGGGAACATGTCTTTCTTATTATTAGAAATTCATTGATTGGGAAACTACCTTCAGTTTCCCTATAGTTTGAGCACAGATCCTAGTGTTAGGGAAGGAATAATTTTGGTAAAAAAATGATGTTGGATTCTCAATTGAGAGAGTGATAGAAGTGATATGTTGCTGGTGAGATGTTGATTGTGATGAGGCTAGGATGATGCTGGAGCTGGTGACATAAAATCGATCATTAGTTGTGACCTCCCCCCTCTACTCTTTAATAAATATTGTTGTTCATTTTCCCATGTATGTATCTATTTATGTTTCTATTTCTCATTTGATGGACTCTTAAATGATATATATGTTTCATGTTCAATCGATTTATCTTATTAAGAGAAATAGGGATCTATATATTGAAATATATATATATATATATATATATATATATATATATATATATATATATATATATATATATATATATATATATATATATATATATTTAGTGTTTATACTTGCAAGAACTAATCTAGTGATCTAAGTTGGATTGGAAGATACAACAAAAGCGATAGAAGGAGAATAGGAAGCGCTTGGATCACAAGTAGGTTCTCCTATCTTTCTGCGTGTCTATTTACTCTTAAAGAAAGTGACTACAAAGTCTTTAATCTGTTGTTCTAAATGAATAGCACCACATTTAAGGAATTTGATTTATCTATAGATAATAATTATGCATAACACCCTCCAAATACAACACATTTTGTATGATTTGTGTTTTGATCAGGGTTGACTACTCCTTTCCCCTTGATTCTTGCTGGAGCATTGTTCCCGAAGGTGACACTACTTCCTTTGTATTTTCTTTAAATGAAAAAAATTACTTTTATCCCCTTTCATATGCTTGGAAAAACTATTATCTACATACCATTCACTCTCTTTATTGTGAGTTGATAGAGCTAGTCCACACTGAATTCTCTTTTTAGTCTTTCATTTCCACCTCCCCTTATCCATCTCAGTATATGACTATCTAGTTCTTTGGGACTTTGATAGACATTCAAATATACTTATGCACTCACTTGATTTGTGCCCAAAATGATTATATCTTAATAATTATACTTCGATTATCATAGGAGAGAAGACATTTTGATCTCTAAGAGGTGGATTTTCAGATCTAAAGTTCTTACACTTATTACATCTAGAATTTTCATCTCTTTCAAATTTGATCATTCTACAATCAACAACTTTATTTCAAAATATATGAAACTTATAACAAAGACCATAAAATAAATAGGCATGCCTATTGTGGGAAATATTCTGAGTGTGTGCATGAGAGTACCTTGGATTCCTGGTTGATCAATTCATTCTCCATTGATGATCTCCTCTTTTTCCTTCTGCCTTTTTGTTTTCAATGACTCTCTCTTGATGCTTATTTTCATAACTCTATGATTGTTCGAATCCTACAGACTTTAAGTTCATCTTCCTCATGGAAGATTCCTTGTTCTTTAAGTATCCTAAACCTGTTCTGATTCCTGAGGACTTTTGGCTTTTTAGAATTTGATCTAGTTTTCTTGTGCCTTATGCAAATTTCTCATTTAGACCACTCTCAATATTCCTTCCCTCTCGATCAGTTCTTAGAGAGAAAATCTCTACCTCAAGACTTTGATTGTTCTCTTCCCATTCATGGATTAGATATTAAAGTACTTCTTCCTCTAGTTTTTCTTCTTCTAGTTTAACTTTTAAGGATGAAATATCGTCCCTCCATGTTCTTGAGATTGTTTCCTTTCTTATCTTGAGGAGCTCTTATTTTAATTTCATTTTCTCTTCTTCCAATTTCTCACATGCTCCTTATTTTTCTTCTAGAAGAAGGAACAAACTATATTTTCTCTTAATAGCATCTTCAAGTTTTTCTTTTTGATAAAAAAACTCCTCATTATGTGAGTTATACATACCTTATTCAGCACGCTACAATTTTTCCTTTAGAATCTTACTATTCTTCCTTGGTTTATTTAACTCATCAACGACAATGATGAGTTCACCTTCAAGGTCAACTACTCCTTCTTCTTCCTCTTCATTGTCAACAATATTATGTTTGTTGGAGTATGTTCTAAATCCCATAAGTATGTACTTATCTGAATCTTCCTCCGAAGAGTTTTCACTACTTGATTCTAGTTATGAGCTATCATCTTTGGAGTAGAACCCCCTTTTCTTCTATTATTTCTGAGATTTCTTCCCAGGTTTCTCATCATCTTCTTTTTGAGTACTTTATTTGTAGGGGAATTTGGATGAAAAATGTCCCACTCTTCCACAATCAAAAAATTTAATGGGAAACTTCCCTTTATATTTACTTGAGCCGCACCTCAATTTTTTGGCCAACTAAGTAAACTCTCAATCATATTTGCAACTGGATCACTCTTGATGTTTTTTGAGCTCCTTCCCATTTTTTGATACTTTGAACGCTACTTCGTTTGGTTATGACTTCTCTTTTCCAAATATCATATTATAGGTTGTTATATTACCAAGAAACTACTCCTTATTGAGCTCCTTCACATTAGCCATTTCTTCAATAGCTGAAACTTTGGCATTAAATCTGATGGGAAGAGATCTTAATATTTTCTATACAACCATTTCTTCCTTGAATTATTCACACAACCCTCTAATCATATTGGTTACTTCATTAACCCTTAGGAATTATTCTGCTATGCTGTCACCTTCACCCATTCATAGGCTCTCGAACCTCATTCTGAAGGTTTGTAGTTTGGTCTTCTTGACCTTATCATCCCCTTTTCGAATTTGGGTAAGGTTTACCCACACTTCCTTAGAATATTTACAATGCATAACTTTTACAATTTATTATTGACTAACACCAAAGAGAATAGATCTTGTCTTTAGTATTATTTCCATACAATTTCTTACCATCTACATTAGTGGGAGGAATATCAGGGACATTATAGTATAGGAGTACTGAATTCCACACATCTACACCAAGTGAAATTAGGTATGCTTCCATCCTTACTTTCTAGAAGGTGTAGTTTGTCCCATTGAAGACTAGTATTCTTCTTTAATAACCCTCTTAGTTATTTTTCCTTGACATATTTTACTATAGATCTACCTTCTGGTGGTTAGACTATTTCTTAAGGAACCTTGATCTGATATGGATTGTTGGAATAACGAATTACTAAGAGGGGGGTGAATCAGTAATTGTGTGATTACTTTTAATTTTTTATTTGAATATATTCTTACTTCGTCCCACTATAGTATCTTACATATGAGATCATTTATTCATAAATAAAATGAGCATTCACATGTTCAAAAACTATTATCATAATCAAAAAACACACACACACACACATTGACACAAGTATTTTTCATGTGGAAACTCAAAGGGTAAAAACCACCAATTTGTTGTTGTTTAGGATGTAATTTAAGCACCCAATTAATTACATCAATTTGTTTGTGAGCACCCACTCACTAGAGGCACCAACCCCCTTATAATAGCAAGCACCAACTTGCAAAGAGGCACCAACCTCTTTGAATGTAGGCCACCACCTGTTGTTTCCAATGTTCTACTTTTCATACAACTTTCAAACTGAAAACATACAAATTTACAATTAAGAAAAATACCAATCCACTGTGTCATAGAATTTCCTTCTGCACTCGGTCTTCTACTAAGACACTGACTCCTTTAGTTTTACAAAGCAACACATCATGTACTATGCTTTCACAACATCTTTTCAACTCTCTACTTTATCGCAACACATTATTTGTTGCATTCCCTTCAACTAAGGCCATGTTCTCTTTTTCCATGCCCTACCAATACTCTCTCCACTTAGCTAATTCAAAAATAAGCGACTGAAGGCTTAGGATGCATGACTTAATTATAGCTTCAAGATGCTTGGAAATCATATTTGCAAGATCTTCTAATCCCACTCTATGTGCTATATGCTTATAGTCTGGATTATTTGAAAAATATTCTCGCTCTCTTCTCCTCCAACAACCATGTTAACACTTTTGTTGATATCTGATTAAGAGCGATTCACAACACCAACCCAAGGAAACTGCAAACTGTGTGCTTTTCCTTCCAAAATATCCATGGCATTGGTTCTTATAGAAGCATTCCCACAAATGGAAACAATTGATGGAAGGATGAACTTTATGAAATAGGAGTGATTGGATGGCATTTAGGCAGCATCACAATCCCTTGAGTTACTTGTTGCAGTGCCTATCCCCATCAAAGAGGACCCAATATTTTCCATAATAGATATGACATTAGCTTGTAGTTCCTGCACTGTTGGTACAGGAATTGCACTGTTGAAATAGGATTTATTCACCTGCCACAAGGAGAGCTTATTGTTAATGACAATTTTGCATTAAATACACTTCAAATTAACAAAACAAGAAGAATTGATAAATCAATCATTTTTTCCTCTAAATGTCTCTAGCTAATAACCCAATAGTGCAAAAAATAATAATAATGACTATAAACACCTTAATATATGTATAGAGTTATTCATCAAAAAGCATGAAAATATGGACAAAATGGAGGCTCAATAGGAATAATGTGTAATGTGATATTTATTTATAGACATGTTGTATGATTCTATTAATGCATGTGAAGAAGGCATGTCCTTGTATTTTTTTATTTTTATGAATTCACATGAATATATGTTGAAGGCTCACTAATAAAGACTTGTCCGGTAACCTTTTGATATAATTGTGATATCAAGTTCGGTGATAGTACCATTTGCAGGAAATACTGTGACATATGTGAAAGATGGGTTGTGTTAAACATCATGGAAGGAGATAAACTAGTGGCTTATGAAAATTGAAGGAATAACAACTAAACGATGACCCAAATATAGGAAGAACGATGTCGCAAATGATTATTGTTTAAGTCCTTCTAGGTAAATGATATCATGATGATTTTAATACTTATATCTAGTGATGTTTCATTTAATATTATATTTCTTTGTAATATTTTATGACAAATGTCAAGGGATGGACTCCATTATAACCATTGTATCAGGGGTGAACACCCTTATGAGTGTTTAACAATAAAATGAAACATTTTTCTGTTTTCATCCTACAAGGTTTTTAGGGTAATTAGTGTCTAATGATGTGGTGTCTTGTTGTTCCATTTTTATGATGTTGATTCCTTGCATGATGTGAAATTTATATTATCAAGAATGTGATTAACTAACCAAGTTAAAAGAATCATGGAATTGATGCAAGGATACATCAAGAAGTTTATGATAATATGTTATAACATCAGTAGTTATTGGTTGTGTAACTTACTATTCTTTTACTAAAGTAAATTACTCTTTGTAATGATGATGGTTTACATAGTGGTCATTAAAGGAATATGGAAAGTAATTAAAAAATTTACACATTGACAAGCTCTATAAAAATGTTAGGTCCCTATATTACTAGTATAGTTCCTTATTTTTGTTAGTGCAACCCCCTTATTGTTATTTTTGTACCCCTGTGACCCCAATATTGTTATTATTGTGCCCTTACATTATTATTGCTAGGTCGGCTAGGATTATATTATGATCCCATGGACTCCTATATATAGAAGGAGGTTTTGTCATTTGTATCATCCAAGAATTATTCATTTATTTAATATATTGGAGTTTTCTCCCTCGAAGTGGCTGATTTATAAGGCGTTTATCTCTATTTTCTTCTATTTTTGGGGCTGGTTTCATAAGATTTGGTATCAGAGCTTTGGATTCTAGCGTTTCGCTGCTCCAAACAGGTCATCGTGGAATTTTCGCTATAACTTTTTTTCTACGAAGTTTCATAAGCTGAAATTTTAATAGAGAAAATTTGAAATCCATAGGAACGTTGTGTGAAAATTTCAGATCTTGGTTCACAATAGGTTCAGAGATATGATCTGTGGAAGATAGGGTTGTTTTAGGCTCCCGAATTTCACCTAAAATAGGTCATCATGGAAGTTTCGCTATAACTCTTTTTCTACTAAGGTTCAGATTCAGAAATTTTTATAGAGCAGAGCTACAATTCGGAGGAATGTCTTGTAAAAATTTCAGACCTTGGTTCGCAATATTTTAGGAGATAAGATCTGTGGAAGTTAGGGTTTGTCTAGGCTCCTGAATTTCATCTCAAATAGGTGACCGTGGGAAAATCATCATAACTCTCTCTCTGAGCATCGGATTGGAATTTTATAAAAATTGGCCGCAATTAAATGGACTTTATTTTATTTTGTAGCAATATTAGAGCTGAAGGAGGAAACAATGACACGTGGAACACAGTACAAGTTCACTCTACTAAACCAGTCCATAATTAGGTCATTGTGGGAGATTGGGCATAAATTTTCCTTGAAGAATCCAAATCAGGTCAAACCTGTGGCATTTAAAAGAAGCTTCAGAGGGATACTACAAGGCTGAATTTTAGATATTGAAGATCCGCAACTATAAAGATGATTCAGTTTCATTATCAAGCTCCTTAAAAGCAAGAAAAATGTGTGTGTATTTTTTTTTTGAATTGCATAAGTCTTGTGTGAAAAATAAATTTGAATAGATTCCAATGGAATATTGTAGAATAGATATCAGTATTGGGTTCTAAAAATTCCCCCTAAAAATAATTCAACACCCATTAAGCCTTTACAAGGTTCTACTATGACTCATGAAGATGAAGAACAACAACATGACATGTCAAAATTACAAGAGCAGGTGTGCCAAATTTCTCTCTCGCAAAGAGAAACAAAAAATGAAATGGAAGTTTTGAAGAAAGGCATGGAAGCTAAGATGGACGACATGAAAGAAAACATGGAAAACACGAAGAATGATCTAAAAGAAGACATGGAAGGTTTGACAAAGCTGATACAAGAAATGTTTCCTAATAGTGAAAAGATAGTAGAGGAAACTCATGATGAGAACAAAATAAATGTTAATCATGCTTTTCTAAATTCTAATGTTGGATGGAAGAACCACCATATTCCAAAGATGGATATGAGGAAGTTTGATGGCAAGGATCCCGTAACATGGATACTACAGATGTAGCAATATTTTGATCTCAATAATGTGCAAAACACACAAAAGGTACGCATTGCAACTTTACATTTAGAACAAAATACATTTGTATGGTATCGATAGATTTTCTCCCATAAAAAAAAATTCACTTGGTCAATTTTTACGGAGGAAATGATAGCACATTATGAGGATACAAAGAGAAACACCTTCTTTAGCCAATTGATAAATCTCAAACAAAAGGGTTCAGTGATGGAGCACATTGAGGACTTCCAAAAATTGAATGTACGGATAATTGATATTCCGGAGGAACATGGGATTGATGTATTCATAGGGACTTTAAAGGATAACCTCCAACATGAAGTTCGCATTTGGGAACCTGAATCATTGGAGAAGGCATTCAGGTTGGCAAGAAAACTTGAATGTAAAATTATGGCGACAAGGAAGCCTACCACTCACATCGATAAATGATTTGAAAGGAATGTATTAGTTTTTATGTGCTAAGTGTCCTTTCAGTAAGATAAACATGTACAATTTGCCTCCTTTTGTTTGCTTAAGGAATGAGAGTTTTAACCATGAAACATAGATGAATTAGTGAAATTTAAGCATGAAAATAAGCCTTAAAAACACTAAACAACAGTGCATAATAGAGAAAAGCATTCACACATAAGTTTTACACAGTAGGCATGATGAAGCAATTCACCCCTCCTGGGCTACATCTGCTAGTCCAGCTCCCAACGACATGTCCCTCTTTGTCATTATGCTCAAAATTTTAAATTACATATGTTTACAAGCCTCTAATGGCTTTTTTCTCTGCATTAATGGCTCTAGAATTCTCAAATTAGTCTAGGTAGCCTCTTGTTTCACCAAAATTGGTCAAAAAATGACCTCCCAATGCATTTTCCCCAACGACAGCTCGAAAAGCTCCACTAAATGTAGAGATAGGCATTTAAATTAAGTTAAATTGATGGAAACCCCTAAAATTTATGGGCGCACTCAAAAATGGTCGAATGGTTAACATAACATTAAAGTGTTAGTAGGCGGGGTGGTCAGATACCGACCCTGTCGTAACCTCCACAACTAACTATTTGAAACTCCACCAAAAGGTTTGGAATCTGGAGTTGTGGCAATGTTCCGCAACCCCTGACGTTGACTACCATAATCTCGCATGTGAACACCTTACACATTTCTTCCGGTGGTTACGATCGCTGTTACTGTTCCAACTTACAACTTAACCCCCTCCATGTGATCACAAATAAACCCATTGGAGTTTTATGTCACGTTGCTGCCAGTTTAACATTTGATTGGAATGGTTTTATAACACATGTGAACGAATTGGCATTGACCACCGAAATTTATGGTTAAGGTTTGGTTTAAGGCCACAGTCCCAGTGCTTGGGCGCATGAAGGGGTGGATGGCCTCCCAAACCCCCGTATGCAAAACTCTAACACCATAATATAAAGTGGTGACCATATAGGGTTAAGTCACGTTGTGTAGAGGAGTTGGTAATGGAAATTTGCTGCGGGAAAGAGGTCGCGGGGTTGACCCCCCCCCCCCCGACTACATAAAATTTTAACATGGATGTTACACCATTTTTTGGTCATCTAACCTACTATCATTAGATGAACCCAAGTACACCATGTAAGACCAATTTTACCCTAAGTAAAATTTCTTTCACTATGTGAAATAACTTAGTAAAACACCTTTATTAAGTTGTTTATGGTCTAAACAGGAAACCCCAAAAAAGAAATAATAAACAAATCTATATTTGTTTATATTTCCTGGTCATATTTAACCCAAAACAAGGAAATCAATTAAATAAATCCTTATTTATTTGATTATTTCCTAGGAATAAGTTATTTAAATCCTCTTTAAATAATATTCCTAGTTAATTTTGACTAAATCATTTATAAATAATTAAATAAATCATTATTTATTTAATTATATTCCCACCATTTCCTTAAAATAGTAAATAAATCATTTATTTATTTATTATTTATAAATAAAGGAATTGACCCAAGTCAGTAATCATTTTCCCTCCAACAAATATAATAAAATATTCCTAAAAGGGTGGTTCTAGAATTTGATTAATAATATTTTATTCATGCGCAGAGTTCTAGATCGCCCCAATATTTTGTTATAAATAGAAGGGTTTTCCCCATTCATTAGTCACCTTTTGTTGCCAAAAGATCAGTCTGGATCTATACACTTGGTCACATTTTCTCCATTTTTGCCTTGTGAGCTCCCATTGATTTCTATGTTTGTATGGGTTTTCTACACCAATAAGAGAGAGAGATTCTAGATCTGAAGTGTTGAGGACTGTCAAGAACCCATCCCATTGAGGAGAACCGGAAAACGCCTTTCTTGTTTTCCTCTCAGGTGCCCCCTTTCAATATAATACAAAAAATTATTTCAAATACATTGCTCTTGTCTTGTCTATTGGATGCATGGAGCCACATTTCACTTTATCTGCTTAATGTCTTTTATGCTTAGATCTAGATTTGTGCAGCCTTATTTGGATCAACTAATTGCAGATTTAAAGATATTTGGCAGCCATAATCGATGTTAGGGCTATTTGTTATGCGTAGCTAAAGTGGTCTTTTAGGACGAAAGATTCATACTAACAACGGAAGTCTAAGGACACGTGGAAGCTTGTGGGCTTGCCATATGTCACTCATCTAATGATGCTTCAAAATTCATCTAATGGCCAATAAACAAATTTGTACCATAAACATTCAATGACCTAGATTGAGCCATGTGTCACAATCCTGTAGGTTGAGTAAAAATGGAATATTCCAAGTATATACCTATTGACTATACCTACATGCTAACTGGGCATCTAGTCACCAAAATTTTGTTGTTTAGGAAAATGAACATAATGCGATATCTTCCTCATATGAAATTAGTTTTTTCAACCGTTCACGGTGCCAAAATCGAAATAACGAGACCTTTTTGGTTGCTCAGGTTCGGACCTGTTTCAAGCACTTTCATTTTTTATCATAACACTTGATCTCCTGATTACACCTCCCCACTGGGAATATTTTGGACCACCAAAGTTCTTTAGACTACTGAACATGAAGATGAGGAGACTGTGTCCCCACTCTTCCAATCTTTATCCACTGAAATTTTGCTAATTTCATTAATTGGATCTTTTCATGAAACGACAAATTTTTCCTTGATTTTGTTGACCAACCATTGCTGACTTTGACATAGTCATGCTACATATTCACTGAACTTGCAGAACAAAAATCTAACTTTTTATTAAACATCTTGTTTCTACATTGTTATATAATCAAAGGAAACTTGGAATTACTCCCACTTTGCATCCTGTTCTTATGAGGATTTTTTGTAGAATTTGCCTTGAACTTGTGTCGTTCCTGACCCAGTTTCTTTGCCATTGTACCATGCCTTTCTGAAACTAGCAATGCACATTTCTGAATATTGTGCCTTCTTTTTCAAGTTTCTTTTCCCTCTCTTTTACCTTTGCAACTTCCTGCACTGACACGTTGTTTTCAACACCATTCAACACCAATGTCAACTGCTGCAACTGCTTGTCATCTTCTATCAAAGACAACCTGCTTTCAATCTTAAACAAATCATTACATACATCAAAATCCGTTTGAAAAATATTACGTAAAACTTCTCTTTGTTTAATCATCATCAATGTCAATTTGTGGCTTGCATTGACGAGCCTCTTCATTTTCCCTGCATTAACTAAAGAAGTGTCTAGTTTTTTACGATGACCTCTCACAATATACTCCTTGCCATATTTGAATAAATGATATTTCTTCTCATGGAAATGGAAGATTACGTTCCTGTCATACAAGTAAGGATTTCCCAACACCATACCTATTATATCAAGCGGAACAACATCTAATTTAACTGTGTCAATGAAATGTGCAGTTATTGCAAACTGCAACATGCACTTCTTTGAAACTTGTAAATTGGCATCCTTACAAATCCAAAAAAGTGGATATGGTTTTAGATGTGGAATGGTCTCAAGATTAAGTTTATTGACCAAGTCATCAGAGATTAAATTTTCTTGTGACCCACTTTCAAACAATGTGTCAACCTTGGTATGTTTGGAAATGACCCTCACATGAAACAGTTCAATTCTCTTTTCTTCATTTGGAACTTCTATGTGACAGTTAGATATACTAGAACTGGGTTTAATTTCAATGTCTTTCCTCTTGATGTTCTTTAGTCCCATAGATATGATTTTTGTTTCATCTCCTGAATCTGACCCTAGGTCTTGTTCAGCTATTGCAACATTTTTTCCTTTCTCCTTGGCTTCCTATTTGGCCTTCAAACTTTCTGGTTTCAACTCTAGATGAAGTTTCCGAGAATGGTCCTCATCATGGCTAGTTTTAGAACAATGTTTACAGAAGAATTTTCCCTTTTCTTTTCTAGAATTTGTATTTCTCTTTTTCTTCCATTTTCCTTTAAACTCATTTTCCCCATTCTCATCCAAGGTTTTTTTTCCCCTTGCCTCTAAATGTGTGGCTTGTACACATACTTCATATAGGCTTGTAGGGTTAAACATGAGGATAGTATGTCTTAGGTAGGTATGTAAACCTCCTATATACTTGAGCAAAGTGTCTTGGCTATGCAATCTACTCCTAATAAAAGAGCTCTTCTCCTAAATTATTGAGTATACACTTGTACATTTTGTCCTTTCAATTGTTTAAAAATTTTCCAGTCCATTATGTCTTTCTGCATGTGAGCTAATGGATAAAACTATTGTTTTATTGCACAAATGAAATCAGTCCATTATAAATTAATCTTTTTTTATATTTCTTGATCTCCTCCTTTGTCTTGGATTCTCACCAAACAAGTGTTGCACCTTCCATTCTCAATGAAGCTAGTTGGATTTTGGTGTCATCATCATGAAAATTTTGGATTCTAAAATAGACCTCTAATTGCCTAATCCATTATCTAGCTTTTCTGGATTAGCTTCACCATTAAACATTGGCAATTCAAAATTAACACAAAGTTTTAGAAAAGGAGTTTTACCCATGTTCTTTGACTTGTATGGCTCATGTATTGAAGATGAAGTAAAGTATGATGAGGATGAAGATGAGGGTGATGATGGCGACTTGCCATTGTCTCCATTTCCTCCATTCTTGGATCTATCTTCATCATTATGACCTCCTGATGATCCCTGGCCTTCCTTGTGAAGCTTGGATCCTTCTCCTTCTAGTCTTTCATTCCTTTCCTAATAAAGGACTCTCACCATTTCATTCATGTCAAGGAATTCTTTCCTAAACACTCTTTCTTCCTCTTTGGGATCCACCTCTTCATGGGTTTCTTCTTCTCATAGAGGCATGCTTGATGCTACTTCTGCTTCTCTTGGAGGTGAGCTAGGTGGTGGAGAATGTGGTAGTCTTGCCCTCCTTTGTTGTGGCTCACTTTGAGAACCTCTTGCTTCCACCAATTTGCCTTCTCCCCTCTTAAGCTTGAGCCTAGTAAGCATGAAAGTCCTTGCAAAAAGTTAACAAATCCTTGCACATAAAGGCACAAGAGATAAAATTATGGCTCTAATACCAACCTGATCTAAAAGGAGTGTATTATTTTTGATGTGCTAAGTGTCCTTTCAGTAAGATAAACATGTACAATTTGTCTCCTTTTGTTTGCTTAAGGAATGAAAGTTTTAACCATGAAACAGAGATGAATTAGTCAAATTTAAGCATGAAAATAAGCCTTAAAACACTGAAAAACAGTGCATAACAGAGAAAAGAATTCACACATAATTTTTACATAGTAGGCATGATGAAGAAATTCACCACTCCTGGGCTGCATCTCCTGCTCCAGCTCCCAATGGCATGTCTGTCTTTTTCATTATGCTCAAAATTGTAAATTAAATATGTTTACAGGCCTCTAATGGTTGTTTTCTCAACACTAATGGCTCCAAAATGCTCAAATTAGTCTAGGTAGCCTCTTGTTTCACCAAAATTGGTCAAAAATTTACCTCCCAATGAATTTTCCCCAATGACAGCTAGAAAAGCTCCACTAAATGTGGAGGCAAGCAGTTAACTTAAGTTAAATTGATGGAAAACCCTAAAATTTAGGGATGCGCTCCAAAATGGTCAAATAGTTAACATAACAATAAGGTGTTAGCAGGTGGGGTGGTCACATATCGACCCCGCCATAACCTCCGCAACTAACTATTTGAAACTCCACCGAAAGGTTTGGAATTTGGAGTTGTGGCAATGTTTCGTAGCCCCCGGCATTGACTTCCATACTCCTGCATGTGAACAGCTTACACCTTTTCGCTGGTGGTTATGGTCGATGTTACCATCACAAATTACAACTTAACCCCCGCCATGTGATCATAAATAAACCCTCTAGAGTTTTATGTCATGTTGTCACTGGTTTAACATTTGATTGTAGCAGTTTTATAACACATGTGAATGAATTGGAATTAACCGTCGGAAGTTATGGTTAAGGTTTGGTTTAAGGCCATAGTCCCAGCGCTCGGGAATATGAAGGTGGGTTGGCCTCCCAAACCGTTGTATGCAAAACTATAACACCATAATATAAAGCGTTGACCATATAGGGTTAAGTCATGTTGTGTATAGGAGTTCGTAATAGAAGTTTGCTGCGGGCAGGAGGTCGCGGGGTCGACCCCCTCCCGACTACATAAAATTTTAACACAGAAATCTGAGGACACATGGCTGCCTATGGGCTTTCCACGTGTTTCTCATCCAACGATGCTTCAAAATTCATCCAATGGCCAATAAAAAACTTCGTACCATAAACATTCAATGGCCGAGATTGAGCCACATGTCACAATCCTATAGGCTAAGTAAAAAATGGAATATTCCAAGTATATAGCTACTGACTGTACATGCATGCTAACTGGGCATGCAGTCACCAAAATTTTTCTATTTCACTATCTTCCTCATACGACATCGATTTTTTGAACCCTTCACAGCACTGGAATCACAACAAAAAAACCTTTCCAGTCGCTTAGGTTCGGACCTGTTTCTAGCACTTTCATTTTTAAGCATAACACTTGATATCCTGATCAATAAATATGGAAGTGTTTCTACTCCTAGACTTCCACAACCTACAAGGTTGACACCACAACAATTGGAAGAAAAAATAGAAAAAAGGCTTTGCTATAGTTGTGATAGCAAATACACTAAAGGTCATAAGTGTTCTGAGAAGAAATTATTTTACATAGATTGTGAAGAGGAGGAAGAATATGAAAAAGAAACTTCAAAATAAGGGGATATACACCAGGAACCAATGCTAGAAAAAGAAGAAATGATTCTGATCATATCATGTAATGCATTGGTAGGTATTACCACTCGACAAACTCTCATGATAGAAGTATATATCAAGAAGAAAAAGGTAATAGTGTTGATTGATTCAGGTAGTACCCATAATTTTATTTATTGTAAAGTATCCAAGGAATTGAACTGTTTCCTATATCCAGCACCAAAATGTCAAGTGATGGTTGCAAATTGTAATATCCGCAAATGGGAAAATCAACAATACATGCATAGAAAACACATTTTTTGGAAATGTATGCAATAATAGCTAAATGAAGCCCATGGATCCATTCGTTTATAAATTATAACAACCAAATACAAAAGGAGATCTGAAAAAAAATCATGGTAGCTTACTTAAACAAGCCTCCCAAGCCATTATTGCTCAAAATCATGCAAAAAGAGATGTTGCAACCATGTATAAACGTTGAAATACCCTGACAGTGTTATTTTATTGGGTCTGCAATAGCAGTAGGTTGTACATAAGATATAGAGATTATATTTGCATAAAAATTTAGAGCTATATCATATCCATGCACTATACAAGCTCTCCTAAAGAACCCCCTTGGGGTTTTCAACAAAACACCAAGTACAAATTGTAGATCTGAGTTTTAAGACTGCAGATCTACTTAAAATTACAAATCTGGAAAATGGATCTGATCTGAAATTAAAAATAGCATGATCTCCTCCAATAGATCTCCAAAGTAAAGGGCATATCCCCAACACTTAGCAAATCAGCTCTCCAAATGGTGTGCTAAACCACCCTGCAATTGCACCTTCAGAAATTATGCAGATATGGATCTATACTGTGTTGTAGGGGAGAAAATTTAGTTGGCCTGATGCCAAGATCTAGAAATGAGGCTCAATGCCTTCAATATTGATCTCCCAATGGAGTAGAAACCTCCTCCATGGAAAATGAGCATTGAAATGGCCTAGATCTAGAGATCTAGTTTCCACTTGTTGCAGCTTGCTGAAACAACCAAACCCTTAACAGGATTTTCACTGTCAAAGAAAGGTGAAGCTTGGTCTTAAGCTAGATAGTGGACAATATGATGCAAGACTCCTCCAAGAGCTCCTCAATGGAAGAGGTGTGATTCTGAATTAGGAACACCCTATGCTAAACAACATACAATATCAGCTAAACAACAAGAGAAATTTATATGTCTAAACAGACCATATATTCAGAAAAACATAATCATAAGCTAACCCCATATGGCTACCATCCTCTTCCTTATAAACAATGTGAGCCTTCTCACCTTGGGCCCCACTCATTAGGGTTTCCACTTTGTTGCAGTTAATCTCCCTCCAAAGCTGCGCTGTCCCATCATCAATGCGACTCCTCCATAACAACATTGTTTCATTTGGTCACCCTTGACTTGACCTCCATGCAATGTCTTCTTTCATACTCAAGGTGGCTTTATTTTAACTACCTAAACTGATCCATATTCCCACTGGGTCATCATTATTAATGATCCACTTCCTCCATCCAAGCTTTATTGACTTGGTCAAACTTGCCCTTGTCCACATGCATTAGCCCTTGTTCACACATGAAGGTACTTTATCCAGTTATGAATATGATCCCTTTTCACATTAAGAGGGATTTTATTTATACTGAAGAGATTTATGGGCCTCCCTACCCATCTTATTCCTCTATCTAAGAACATAATCAAAAGTTAATATTCCAATTAGCTGCATGCTAATTTAGGAATATTACAATCCTCCCCTTCCAAATGTTGCTTGTCCTCAAGCAACTGCAAAGATAGAACTGCAGAGCCCCTTCTCTTTCTCCTGTAGCATCTTCATATGATAGGTTCCTCCAAAGAACATGATGCTTTCTCAACAATATGTCCTCAAGTTGTTCCTCCCATGTGTAAAAGGATGCCTTTGGTGAAAAATCCAAATGGCTCTCATCATGAAGAAGTGGGATATCTATGGAAACAACTATATGTGGTCTAGAGGCCTTATTGAGGCATGGAATCTGAAATATACTAGGAGTCATCATCCCCATGTGAAGCCTTCATCCCCAATCTATCGTCCGCAAAAAGTGAGTTACCCTCCAACATGGTAACTCATGAAACATCTTCTCCACCTTAGGCTCCTGCAAAGAAGGTGGGCTGTATAGCTGAATATGTGGGTCAAAATGTCCATCCCACACTGTCTCTCTCTTAACTTATGATAAGTGTAGAGCTGATTCTGAATATGGGCTGCAATAATGTTGCCTTCATGGATAAAAAAGGCAATAGGGTCCTCAAAGTGCCACCCTTTGGTTCTTGCCGAAATCGTCCCATACAAAATGAATATGAAATTCTCATCTTATGGAATCCAAAGAAGAGAATTACTTAAGGTTTTACATAGTGTTGGAAGGTACCAATATTTTCTCAAGGAATCACAGCACAGTTTTACCAACTGCAGTTTCAGAACATGATATGGCAAGTTGTCTTCAAACAGTTTGCTATTTTTGCATGTTATCTCATCTACTAGTAAATAGTAAATGGAATTGTATATAAACTGAGCATATAGGAAATAGTAAAAATCTTTCCCAAAGCCATACAATAAATGGCTCTCTCCATCATAGGTGTTGGTCCCAAAATGACCATGAAGCTCAAATAGAGGATTTCCCTCTTGTGGAACAATGCCCTCTATAAGGATAGTAAGAGAATGAAAATACTGTGTTAGATCATCAATAATTGCATAAACATAATTCTTACCATATATTGAGAGAAATATGATAATAAGATCCACAAGTGAGCCCTCCATAGTGGCATGATATAGTCCCATGAAGAGGAATGAACTATGTACTGCATGTAAACCTTTCTTCTTATGCTTGGAAATCTAAGTCACGAAGATCATATCATGGTAATAGATGTCTCCACCCACTACTCCATCAGTGTCATCTCCTTCTTGCCCATCAAGTTCATCATATGTGAAGTGATCCTAGGGACACTCCATCAACAAACTCAAGCTCCCAAGTGACAACGTTGTTGGCCTTTGTAATAAGGCCCCTGTCATCTCATAGCTCTATCCTTTGACATTCCACATGTCAAAGCCATCAATCATAATGCTGCTATATGTGGGAGATTCCTTCCAAAGTGGAAGTATCTCCTAATCCTCCAAGGCTAAGGAGAAGCCCCTTTTCACCATGATAATTCCACCTCCTACTCCTGCAACATCATGCAAAGTATGGGAGAAGATTAACCCATACTACTTCAAGAACAGCCAAAGAAACAACAAATCTTGTTGCCTCCCCACACCATCATCATATAAATCATGGAGTAACAACGTGATAGTTGATATGAGATATATCACATCAACCCAATACATCTAAACTCCTTGCTACCATATGATGTAAGTGCCATGCCAAGTTTCATCTACCAACTTACTCTTTGAAACAGAATGTGTCACATGATGACCAAAATATTTCAAGAGTAACCAACGCAGTCTTGCCTCCTACTACCTGGTGTCATAGATCTGCAAGTGGTTTCCCAACCTCTTGCTCATCAACATCACTCATCCAACCAATGGTGAATGTCTATCATCACGCTCAAAAGTGGCATTCCTCCAATGGAGAATACCATCCTTCCAAATCAGATTTCTGTCTTTGCATTTCATGGGATGTTGCCATGCAATCTCATCATTGACCAAATTGATCCCATAAGGATCCAAATAGGTGGTAGGAAAAAACCTTCCATCATGATGTGAAATTTTCATCGAGAAATATCCATCACAATCATGAAAGATGTTATCCATCATAAGATGTCATCCATCAACTATATGCCTATCCTCTGTTATACATATGGCAAGGTCATAGGAATGCTCCAAATAGGGTTGGGCCCCCAACTCATCACTGTTCCTTAATGATAGCACTGTTGATCTCCATGATGGTGCAATTGCTATCTCAAGATCATGCCCAATGTTGAACACATAGTTTTGCAATGTATTTTTCAAGAAAATACTCATCCCATCCTCCAAGAATCTACATTCCAACCCCAAGAGTTATGTGCAGCTCAACAATGATACACTAGGATGATTGTATATCTCCTCGAGAAAATCAAGGCTGCTCAGCGCAATGATAGTCTGCTGCTCCAAATCAGCAATATACTTTGACCCTTGGTCATGCAATGGTACATTCCCATAATCCTCCATAAGATGTGTTGAAATAATAGAAAGTGGAAACTTATGCATACCTTGTCAAAGATTAGGAACATCTTGTACTTCTACGAGGGTTCCTCCTTATGGTGTGATGGCTTCCCCAACTACTGATGATGATGGCTTCTCTTCTATGGCTGCATCAATGTTGGTACAGGTCTCCTACCCCTCATGCATCTCAAGAATAGTGCATGGGACTCTAGATGTCAAGAGATCAAGACCTCTTTGCAAAGATGCAAGTGTTCCTTCTACTGATGAAAGTGCTCCTGCAGCAAATAGTGGTGAAGGCTTCTTCTCATCTAATTTCTTCTTGTCAAAATTCTTGGTCAACCTTTGAGTAAAATTTGCAAATGCAGTCACTCTTGCATGACTCAAATGGCTAAACCACCAAATGTTTGCTTCACCCTCAAGATGCAGTGCTGCAATCTCAATAGCTTCTTTCTCTACTACTAGAAGTAGCAGGAAAAATGCATCCAATTTTTTTCCCCAAGCCCTTGCTGTGCATGAGGATGACCCATCAAAGGTAGATAGTAGAAATCTATTGCCCTTTTCTCTTCTATTGCTGCAAGGTCTCCTTTCTTCTTTGAGTTGAATGAACTGTGGGAGACTTAGATTCTCCTTGAAAGCTGTAGGTTGAGACTTATATTCTCCAATATATTCACTTATAATCTCATGATCTAAGTTTCCTCCATCTTCATGCCTCTTTTCCTCAAAATAAAATGGCATAGTATGTTTCCTTGGAGCTCTATGCAATACCATATCTTCTTTTTGCTGATAGGAAGTACATGGACCTTCCTCATCTTGAAACCCTAATGCGGTTTCACTTCTTCTCTCCATTTTCCTTTTCTTGACCTCCTTGGTGAGGTCCTTCTTAGATATGAAAAGAGATGAGATGAAACTCATTCCTTCCATCATTCTGATCTCTTTCTCCTTCACTTCATCTTCCTATAGCATATTGGCTGAAAATCACAGGCTGAGCCAAGTTGATGCTCCGATACCATTGTAATATCCCCAAATGGGAAAATCAACAATACATGCATAGAAAATGCATTTTTTAGAAATGTATGAAATAATAGTTAAATTCAACCCATGGATCCATTTATTTATACATTATAAAATCCAAATACAAAAGGAGATCTGAAACAAATTATGGTAGCTTACTTAAACAAGCCTCCCAAGTCATTATTTCTCAAAATCATGCAAAAAGAGGGGTTACAACCATGTATAAAAGCTGAAATACTCTGACAGCATTATTTTATTAGGTCTGAAACATAAGTAGGTTGTACATCAGATCTAGAGCTACTATGTGCATAAAAATTTAGAGCTATATCAGGTCCATGTACTATACAAGCTCTCCTAAAGAACCCCCATGGGGTTTTCAGCAAACACCAAGTACAAATTGTAGATCTGAGTTTTAAGATTGAAAATATACTGAAAATTACATATATGGAAAGTGGATCTGATCTGAAATTAACAATAACATGATCTCCTCCAATATATATCCAAATTGAAGTGCAGATCCCCAACACTTAGCAAATTAGCTCTCCAAATGGTGTGCTGAACCACCCTGCAATTGCACCTTCAGAAATTATGCAGATCTAGATCTATATTGCACTGTAGGGGAAAAAATGTAGTTTTCCCAATTCCAAGATATGGAAATTAGGTTCAATGCCTTCAATACTAATCTCCCAATGGAGTGGAAACCTTCTCCACAGAAAATGAGCATTGAAATGGCCTAGATCTAGAGATCTAGTTTCCACTTGTTGCAGCTTACTGAAACAACCAAACCCTCAACAGGATCTACGTTGTCAAAGAAAGGTGAATCTTGGCCTTAAGCTAGATAGTGGACAATATTATGCAAGACTCCTCCAAGAGCTCCTCAATGGAAGAGGTGGGAGACCTGATCAGGAGCACCCTATGCTCAACAACATGCAATCTCAGCTAAACAACAAGAGAAAGTTATATGTCTAAATAAACCATATATTCATAAAATCGTAATCATAAGCTAACCCCATATGTCTTCCATCCTCTTCCTTATAAAAAATGTGAGCCTTCTCACCTTGGGTCCCACTCATTAGGGTTTCCACCTTCGTCCAGTCAATCACCCTCCAAAACGGCACTGTCCCATCATCAAAGCCACTCCTCCATAACAACGCTATTTTATTTGGTCAACCTTGACTTGATATCCATGCAATGTCTTCTTTCATACTCAATTTGGCTTTATTTTAACTACCTAAACTGATCCATATTCCCACTAGGTCATCATTATTAATGATCCACTTCCTCCATCCAAGCTTTTTTGACTTGGTCAAACTTGACCTTGTCCACATGCATTAGCCCTTGTTTAGACATGAAGGTACTTTATCCAGTTATGAATATGATCCCTTTTCACATTAAGAGGGATTTTATTTCTACTAAAGAGATTTATGGGCCTCCCTACCCATCTTATTCCTCTATCTAAGACCATAATCAAAATTTAATATTCCAATTAGCTGCATACCAATTTAGGAATATTACACAAAGGGAGGAACTATAAATTGCTCTGGAAAATATCATAATATCAAGCTAACCATGGGGAAATATGTATTGAATATTCCAATGCTTTCCATTCCAATGGGAGGTGTTGATGTTGTACTAGGAGTACAATGGTTATAATCCTTGGGGAGAGTATCTTTTAATTTTCAAGGAATTTTCTTGAAATTGTTTTCAAAAGGAAAGGAGGTCGAATTACGGGGTATTGTAGGGAAGCCAGGAAAGATAATAAGCTCTAATTTTTGTCAAAGCTTCTGAAGAAAGAACAATGAGGCGTAATTTCACAATTATGCTCAGTAGAAGTTCCAACATCAAAATCATCTATTTCTCCAGATCTCCAAAAAGCCTTGGAAAAAAATTCTAAGGTGTTTGAAACTCACAAAGGACTCCCACCTATTCATGATCATGATCATGCTATTAATTTGATTCCAGGAAGTGCTCCTCCAAACATCGAGCCTTAGAGATATTCTTATGTCCAAAAGAGCGAAATTGAATGTATGATTGCAGAAATGTTAGAGGCTGGTATAATTCAACCTAGTCATAGTTCTTTCTCTGCTCCAGTAGTATTGGTGCACAAGAAGGATGGATCATGGCACATGTGTCCATATTATAGGGAGCTCAATAAGTTCCCTATTAAAGATAAATTTCCCATTTCTTTGATTGATGAGTTATTGGATGAATTACATGGAGAAATTTATTTTACCAAGTTGAATCTTCATTTAGGATATCATGAAATTACAATGAAGACGGAATATATTCTGAAAACAACATTTCAAACTCATGAGGGTCATTATGAATTTTTGGTCATGCCTTTTGGCCTTACCAATGCACCTTCTACATTTAAAGGGTTGATGAATTTCATTTTCAAACCCTTCCTTAGAAAATTTGTGCTATTATTTTTTGATGATATACTTATCTAGAGCAAGTCTTGGAAGGATCATGTTCAACATGTTGACAGGGTGCACAAAATATTGCAGGAGAAGCAATTATATGAAAAAACATCCAAATGTTTCTTTGGAGTACAAGAGGTGGAATATTTGGGTCATATTGTATCTCATGAGGGTTTTAAGGTAGACCCTAACAAAATTAAAGCCATTAAGGAATGGAAAGTCCCCACAACCATAAATCATTTGTGATAATTTATCGAGTTAACGGGGTATTTTCGCAAGTTTGTTAAGAATTATGGGAGAATAGCTGCACCTTTAACAACATTATTGAAGAAAGATGCATTTTCATGGACTCCTGAAGCAACTAAGGCCTCTGAACATCTTAAAGAGGCAATGTTCCTAGCACTGGTCTTAGCTATGCCAGAATTCACAAAATACTTTATTGTGGAATGTGATGCCTCATGAAATGGAATTCGTGTTATTTTAATGCAATAAGGAAGATCCATTTCTTTTGAAAGTCATCCAATCAAAGGAAAGTATTTACATAAAGATATTTATGAGAAGGAAATGTTGGCAATACTACATGCACTAAAGAAATGGTGACCTTTCCTAATGGGAAGACACTTCAAGGTAAAAAATGATCATGATAGTCTTAAACACTTTTTGGAACAAAGACTATCTTTAGAAGAGCAGCAAAAATGGGTCATAAAGATGTTGGGTTATGACTTTGAAATCATCTACAAAAAAGGGAAGCTAAATGTTGTCGTAGATGCACTTTCAAGAAAGGATGAAGAGGTGGAAGCATTGCTTTGTGCCATTTCTATTATCCAACCAGATTGGATAACTAAAGCAAGGGATGGATGGAAGAAGGACAAAGAAGTGTGGACACCCATTTAGAAGTTGCAACACGATCCTAGTACATATGATACATTTAGTTGGAAAAATGATTCCTTATGGTACAAAGATCGCTTATATATTTGTAATAAGTCCCAACTAAAACAACATATTCTTTTGGAATTGCACAGTTCTCCTTTAGGAGGACACTCAGGATTTTTAAAAACTTACCACAAGTTGAAGAAAGAATTTTTTTGGGATGGCCTTAAATCTTATATTCAAAATTTTGTGGCGGAATGTTTGTTTTCCTAGCAAAATAAAGGTTAGAAAATTAAGACTCTGGGTCTTCTACAACCTTTATCCATTCCAAGTCAACATTAGGAGGAGATTTTAATGGATTTTATCACAGGTTTACCTAAGTCCAAAGGAAAGAGTGTCATCATGGTGGTAGTTGATAGACTTAAAAAGTATGCACACTTTTGTGAATTATCTTATCCATTTAAGCAAGTACATTTGCTACTGCATTTATGGAAACAATTCAAAAGCTACATGGAAACCCAAATATTATTGTAAGTGACAGAGATCCCATTTTTACTGGAAATTTTTAAATGGAATTATTTTCTTGTTTGGGTACTCCACTAGCTCATAACTCACCTTATCATCCTCAATCTGATGGTTAAACTGAGATAGTGAATAAATCTTTGGAAGGATATTTTCGTTGTTTTGTATCTGATAAGAAAACATAATGGGTCAAGTGGTTACCTCTCGCTGAATGGTGGTATAACACTTCCTTCCATACTGCAGCAAAAATGACCCCATTTATGGCACTTTATGAATATCATCCACCATCCATCACATCATATTTAAGAGAAAATTATAAGGTTCAAGCAGTGGAATATCATATCGAGCATCAACAAGAAGTTCTCCAAGTCTTAAAGGATAACCTAAATTTGGCACAAAATCGAATGAATCAGCAGGCATATCAACATCGTTGCGAGAGAAGTTTTGATGTAGAAGACTGGGTATTTTTACAGCTACAACCATACAAACAAATGTCCCTCAAGCAAGATAAGAAGGATAATAAACTATCTCCAAAGTAATATGGTCCTTACAAGGTGTTGCTAAAGATTGGTACTATTGCATACAAATTGGAACTTCCTGCTTCTTCATGAGTGCATCGAGTTTTCCATGTTTCATGCTTAAATAAGGTTATAGGTGACAAACTTCCAATTCAAAAAATATTTCCAGAACTTGATGAGGAAGGAAAAATCATATTGGAACCTGAAGCAGTAACTGAAACAAGAACTCAACAACTACAAAATCAATCAATTTCAAAGTATCTCATCAAATGGAATAACCTACCCACTAAAGATTCTACACGGAAGGATGAGAATTTTATATGGAAGCATCCAGAGCTACTCAAGCGTTGAGGAAAACACTTTTTTGAAGGAGAGGGGCATGTTAGGTCCCTATATTATTAGTATAGTCCCTTATTGTTGTTAGTGTAACCCCCTTATTGTTATTGTTGTACCCCTGTAACCCCAATATTGTTATTATTGTTCCCTTACATTATTATTTTTAGGTCGGTTAGGATTATATTGTGATCCCATGGACTCCTATATATAGAAGGAGGTTTTGTCATTTGTATCATATAAGAATTATTCATTTATGTAATGTATTGGAGGTTTCCCCCTCGAAGTGGCTGATTTCTAAGGCATTGGTCTCTATTTTCTTCTATTTTTGGAGTTGGTTTCATAACAAAAAAATTCCAACTCCATGCATTTTCATGCAAGGTTACTAGGGGATGTTACAAGTGGTATTAGAGCTGAATTTTGCAACACTAGTGCCTTTTAGTAATTTGTAAGCAGAAAATATGTAGAGGTATGATATTAGTGGGCATTAAGTCAAGTATGATTCTAAAAAAGTACATAACAATATATGAAGTAGACTAGATTTGACATGAGATGCATGATGCATGATTATAACCACATTGAAGAGTATTAAGTAATCATTTCTATTGTAAAATTGTGCTCATCACGTTTGAATCTTGATAATGATGAAAGACAAGAAAACATTTTTTTCACCTATGAACAATCTTGAACACTCACTAGTGAAAGTGAGAATTGACTACCAACCTTTTCATATATGACAATATTAATGATACATTTAATGAACATGAATAAAGTTGCAATGCACTACTTATAAATAATTAGTGCATGAATGTAAAAGCGGGGGGGGGGGGAGGAGAGGGGAATTGCCTTTGAAAAGGACAATATGATTTTTTTAATATATTGAAAGGACCCCCTTTATACATTAAATATAGATAATAAGTCAAGTGGTAAGTATTGAATGTAATGGCTAAATGATGATTGAGTATTGTCATGATCAAATTTAATATGGTTGGTAGCATTGATTAGTTAGTTTTGCATGGCTAACTACTAAAACTTGTATTCATTAATAGGTTTGATTAAAGCTTACTGCAAATTTTAAACATGTGATTATGGTAGTTACTTCATGTGTTGTTATGTTAATAACAATACATTTTTTATTACATGCAAAAAGATCAATGAATAGAGTTTGCTTAGAGATCAACAACACTAACTACAATCATTTTTTAATAAAATCATACCTTATACAAAACATTCAGCAAATACATTCAAGATGCATTGTGCTTTCACATACATGTCTTATATTTCATGCACCATTGTTCATGTGATTTTTCTTTCCAAAAAATTAGCACAACTAATTTATGTAAAAATATCAATGAATAGAGTTTTATTTTAAGATAAAATAGCCTATAAGCTATGCAATCATGTGTTCTTTTACATATGAACTAATACACTAGATATTATTCTTATTTATATTTGAAGGAATAGAGTCTTGTTTAAGATTTTATGCACATGCAAGAGAACTACAATGATTGAAAAAGTGAATAATATTCTAATCATGCATACCTATGAATGCAAGTTCTTGAAGGTGATAAATAAATTTTGATTACGATATAGTAGTGCCATTAATGTAGTTGATTTTATGGTTCCATCAACTTAATGATAGTAGTAATCAGATGATGTTGATTATGTGTTTGTTTAAACTTCACAACTCTACTAATCAACTATTCTATGTTGACGATACCTAATATGAATTAATAACTACTAATTATATGAATATGCATAAATGAAATGGCATGTTTCACAAGATAAAAACTATTGGAATTCTAATGATTAAGTTATTGTTCCATTAACTGTTGTTTCAGAAAAAAAACATTATGGACACTTTGTTTTAACATCTAGAGAATATATTCTTACTAGTTATATTACTTTTAATACATAAAGGTTGTTTATGAAGAGAAACAATACCAATACCTTCTATTATGTTGAAATACCGATTACATAGATGCATGTGAAAGTAAAATGCATCTTGAATGTATTTGACGAATGTTTTTTTCATAACAATATTTTTTAGAAGTTATGATTTTTTTAAAAACAATCATAGCTAATGTTGATGATGGAATTAAGCAGAGGTAGTTTAATGTCAACATAATAACATGTGAAAGGTAAAATGTTCTAATGAGATTTTCAACTCCAAATTAAAAGGTATAATTTTATGATATACAAAATATGATAATGTTTATCTAAATTGAAGGATGGTTATTTTTAAATAAATATTACCTGTATGACATGTTGTGTCATCTATTTTTTCTTGTCAATTTACATATTGTGGGACCCATGTTGAGGGTCAAGTATGAATGCAAGATGTACATAAATTTTCCTTTGCTTTAATAATAACATGAAAATGGTTAGTTATGTAAATTTTAGGGGGGAAAGGTGCTAAAGATAATTTCACCTTCCAGATAGTTATGGATAGTTGTGAAATTCAAAAAGGCCTTGGTTTGATGGAAATTGCATGTTCGGAGGGGTTTATGGAGGTTTACTACCCATATTTTGTCTCCTTGGAGATATATGATCTCAGTAAGGGAAAATATTTGGCCAACATGGTGAGAGCGGAAAACGCCAAAGGAAACTATGTTGATTTTGGATCCTGTTGGAGGAGGCCAAAAATTACTTATAGATGAGACATTGTAAGCTTCCAAGATGAATCCTATATTGGACCCTATGTGGTCATTGTAATTCTTGAGTTTCTTGGCCAATGGAATTACAGACTAGACATGGTATAGTATCTATCAGAGAACTATCTAGATGTGAAAATGGCTCAATCCGATTGTGGAAACAGGTTACCATTGTTTCAGAGGATCATTATTTTGCTACTGTTGTTCTCATAGTAGAAAAAATTAACTAATCAGTCACGTGTTGTGTTAAAAATGAATTTTCTTTATAATTGTGTAAGAATTTTATGTACATCTTGACAGGAAAGGAGCCTAGTGCTCAGAAAGGAATTACTGGAAGTGTAAGTTCATTGATTGTATTATCAGCCTTATGAATGTTTTTAGTAGAGGCTAATACAATTTCCACTTCTTATAATTAATAATCATTTCGATGATTAGAGAGATAGGTTCTCTTTGTGTACTTTTAGAAGTATTGTGTGGATGTCTATAGAAGGTGCTAAGAGAGTGTGCACGTCGTGTAGTGATTTATCATGTTTATTATTAGAGGGTTGGTTCTCTATGAGTACTTGTACTATGGTTTTAATTGCATGAATGATTGATAGTTAAAAGTATTTCATTTGATTGAAAATTTTGTGACTAATGTCACTATGTTGAATTTGTTGATAAAATATTAGAGGGTGATTTCCATGGATGATGTGAAACCACCTGCAATTGAAATTATTGCATAAGGTAACCATGATTTTCAACAGTAATTGGTAAGGAATGGTAAGTTGGTATAGATATGTTGTTTTCATCTCTAAAAATTTGAATAATGTCTAAGTCATGGAAAGTATAAATTTCTTATTTTTGTAGTTGTAAATGCTTATGACTATTGATAAAATTATTTCTTATTGGTATTCCTTGGAAATGAAATCATTCACTTTTAAGGGGAAGGATTATGTTTAAGGTTGTTTATATTATTATTTCATGAGTAAATGTTAAAGCTCCAACAAGATATGAGAACCGAGGATGGTGTTCTCTTTAAGGGAGGGATTATGTAGCATACCTACCATCTGTTGTTGATAAAATAATAAAATTTATCCTAATTTACTTCTGTTGGTTGTGAGCAAAGATTCTTCTTAATTCCAAACTAATTCATTATGGGAATATAACTTAACTTTATATTCTAATTTTATTGGCAATTTGTGTGGCACGAAGATTGATGGTTAGGTTTAATTTAATAATTGTGTGGGCATATGTGACCAATTTCGATGGTCAATTTTCTTTCATATTTCAACCAACATCATCTTGGAATCTTGTGCAAACATCCTAAGATGGATGAGAAAGAAATTTTTACTGAATAGTATGGTTCATATTGACCATTTTCATTTTACGATTTTCTTGGATAATACATGATTTTCTTGGAGGCGGTTGCACTAGGTGATGGTCATTATTGTCATATTAAGATTCATTTTTAAGACTCAATTGGTGAATCATTTTCGAAAAATAGAGAGAGTGAAGCGAAGAAACAAATTTATGTTGGTTTATATGGAAAAAGATAGGTGAATGGTTCCTTTCTGTTTTGGTTTTCCTGTATCTCTTTATGGAGATTTCTTTGACAATGGACGTGGTGATAGCCACTAGTGTAGTTCATAATGATATCAAACACAATCCATTGCATTGAATGTAATGTATTACTATACAATGAAATTGTCTCCAACACATCGGGTCAAGCACTCACTCTCTGCTATATTGTAGCAGTGGTGAGATCATCATGTGATTCAAAATTTCTGGGATGATGTTGGATGTATTTGATTCTTATTCACATTCCATTTTTTTCCACTACCAAATCCAAAGATCTCTTGCATTCAGTTGTAACCATGCCATGGCTTAGTGCATCAAGGGTGATGTACTATTTGCGACTTCAAGAACTCCGCCAAACTTGAGAGCCTTGGTGCCGATGATTACTTCTACTAGTTTGAGTACAAGTATGTGACCAACAATTCACTTTAAACAAAGTGGCAATGTAAAATAAACGTGAGATGCCCTACAATCCAGATAGCCTAATAGTGGAGTGGGAACCTTAAGGAAATTTTGAGTTCTAAAATGGGCCTCCTAAGGAATATTATAACATGCTAGTGGAAATAATAAAATAATATTTGATTACATCATCAAATTTTAGAGGGAAAAAAGAAACAAATATATTTTCATGTCATATTTTCAACTTATATCCCTACGATTGTACTCAAATTTATAGTGGTAGAACTATTTGGATGAATAATTTAATTCCTCATCTAAATAATATGCATGCCATTATGTTTTTTCATGTATTTCACATTTTTCGTGTAGCAGGGTCCATCGAAAGTATGAAACATGGGTACTCTTTGGATGAGGAATTAGATTTTGCATACAATGAATGCTGATGCTTGAAATTTGAGTACAAATGTAGGGAGATAAGTTGAAAATACGAGTTGAAAAAGTAATTTTTATTATTTTATTAATTTTTAATATTTTACTTTTTACTCCGAAAATAGTGAATCATCTCCCATGGTTGAAATCATCATCTTGAATCCTTTTGGTTATAATAAAGTAGATTTTTTTTGTACATTTTTGTTTTGAAATCCATTTTAGACCTCAAAATTTATCTAATTGGATGCAAAGACTCTTAAGAGTTAGCACTGGTCATAGCACCATGCAAGGTGAGGCTAGACCACAATAAAGATATAAGTAGCTATGACTCATTGGTTAAATAGAATGGGTAATTGTGTGGTATTCTTGGAAAAGGTTAAATTGCTCAAAGTGCTTAGTTGTGGTTATGCTTGCATAAAAGCATGGTAAAAGTAAAAATTGATTATACTAATTTTTAGAAATGATTGTATATGAATATCATTTACAGAAAATATTAGCCACCTTATTTTTCTTAGAATAAATACATGGAAAAGTTAAATTAATTGTGCTAATTTGTTGGAAAGAAAAACACATAAACTCTGGTGCATGAAATGATAAGAACCAAAAATATTTTCTTGTAAACTTTCTTATGAATCACGTGCTTATAGATATAAGAACCCACATATGTTTTTATTATTCATTTGTATGCATGAAAGTAATGGAAATTTTGTTAGAAAGAACATGTACTGCATGCACAAAGAATAACAATTGAGTTAGAGAAATATGTAATTCCATGCACCATAATAATAATTATGGTATTAGTTATTTTTGGAAAAGAATAGTTGTTCACGCACATAGATAATAATGATATTTCTAAGTTTCGTGGATAAAAAAAGTGTTTTTATGTGCTAAAGTCATGGTTGTTATGCTATATTTTCTTTGGAAAAAAATATGCATATGCATGCACTATATTAGTAGCCATTTCTTTGAAAATAAAACATGTTGAGGTGCATAAAACTATAAAAATGATGTTCATTCTCATGAAGGGAGTATGAGATATTATGTTAGTATGATTTGGGAAATAATTTATATTGCAAGAAAGAATGTGTTAATTCTCTTGTGGAAAATATTACGCATTTGCGTACAAGATTTAGTTGGCTTCTTTTGGGAAAGGGAGATGTGTGTGAATGCAATAAGAATAGATATCATATTAAGGAATAAGTTGTTGCATGGAAGAAATAATTACTAATGTCTTAACAATATTTTGGAATAAGTCATGTATTTTAATCTACTTTAGTCATTGTAAATAGTTCTCCTTTCGAAGAAAAAAAATGTTATAAATAACATGTATTTGCATGCACAAGCATAGTATCTATATACTATGTTACTTTTATTTAGAGAATAACACGAACTCGCATGCATAAGAGTAATATCTATTGTATTAGTTCTTATTGAAAAGAATAAATAATGGCATAACTGAGAGGATAGTTTCTCTTAAGATATATAACTACACGTAAAAAGATCAAATCTAATATTATAGTAAAGAATATGAATAGTGTAGTGATTTTTTGTTGGAAAAGAAAAATAATGTGTGCTTGTGTGAGTGGAATAACGGTTAATGCGATATTTATTTATAGACATTGTGTTTGATTTTATTAATGCATGTGAAGAAGATATGTCCTGATATTGGTTTATGTTTGATGAATGTACATAAATATATGTAGAAGCACCACTAATAAATACTTTCTAATCACCTTTTGATATAATCATGATATCAAGTTTGTTGACAATACCGATTGTAGGAAATACTACAACATATACAAAACATGGGTTGTGTTAAACATTATGGAAGGGAATAAACTATTGAATTATGAAAATTGAAGGAATGCCAACTACAGGATGATCGACATATAGGGAGAACCATGTCACAAAGACTTAATCTTTAAGGCCTTGTGGGTAAATGATATCATGATGATTGTAATAGCTTATAACTGGTGATGTTTCATTTAAGATGGTATTTATTTATAATATGTTATGGCAATGGTAAATGGATGGGGATACCTTATAACCATTGAGGGAGGGGTGAACACCCTCATGAGCATTTAATAATAAAATTAATCATTTGTTGGTTTTCACCCTAAAAAATTTTCAGGGTATATCGATGTCTAATGGTGTGTTTTATTGTTGTTCCATATCTATTATGTTGATTCCTTGAATCATGTGAAATTTGTATTATCAATAATGTGATTAACTAATTGAGTTAAAAGAATCATGGAATTGATGCAAGGTTACATCAGGAAGTTTAATTTAATATGTTGCAATAGTGGCAGTTGATGGTTGTGTAACTTACTATTCCTTTACTAAATTTTACTCTATGTAGTGATGTGGATCAGATCCTCTTCTTGGACTAAATATGGTAACTCATACCAAACTCCCTCCACGATACCTTTTGTGTGGATGTGCATATTATGGAAAGTTTTTGTAAAGTCTTTTATCATTTGATATTGATCCTGAAGTGTTGGAGAGAACCTCGGCTTAGACTGCACTGCTTGATAGAGCGAGGCATCGAAAAGCACCCAAAAAATCTTATTCTCCATGACGTGTGTGGGGTTTAATGAATTCCAAAGTGTCGCGTACCATGTGGCCTCACACATCTCAGGTTCTATCTTAGGAAAATGGGTGTCCTCTGGGGTCTTCCACCCAAATAATGCAATCAACAATAGCATCCAAGCATAATGAAATTGCTTGCCTTCTTCCTCTGCTTCATGCACATTCTCCATAAATTCCTTGCACAAGTATTTTGACCATTTGTAGATCACTCCCATTTCACATCATTCGGTGAGAGAAATCACCTGTGTGGGCACCTCCTTCGTTCTACATTTTGGCATCATCTTGCAAGCCAAGACGTGTTTTCTGAAGTGAGCAATAGGGTCATTTATCTCTCTCACCAAAAATCCCCTGCTCTTGCGGGAGACTTGGTATTTGGATTTGATATTTTCTGCGACATATTTCTCTTACGCTTTTCCTCTGAAGTTGACCATTGGATCTATGCCTTGATTAGGTATGCCAATGATCATATGGATTATCAACGTCAACTGGAATGTGCTCTCCCAACAACAGTGCATCACCATGCATGAGCGCAAAAAATTGTCGGACACATATATCATTTATTGGGTTGTGCCCAAAGTGAGGGATCTGCAATAGATTCAACATGCGTGCCTTGTGTAGACCCATCACCCATCCCTTCGACTCTAGGCACACAATTATTCCCTCATACTGGACATGGTCTATGTAGAGTTCTAGCGCAAGTTCAGGAAATTTATCCATGTCCATAATGTCCCAATCCTCCATTCTGAGCTATGACACTTTTGCAAACATGTCACCTTCCATCGAAATATTTTTAGGGATCAAAGGCCTATTGATGCTCACTCGCACCTTGTCAAGATATTTGGGAACCCTTAGTAATGGTTTGCGTGATGTGACATAGGTTAGAAACTGTGATAATGGTGCCACTTCGACCACATCATCTTATTCCTCCATAATTATCACGAAGAGCTCTGCCATTGGTCTTTTTAAGTGCTTCTCCGTAGTGGAGCATGGCTTCGGAGTATTTTTCCTTAGGGATTTCCTTGTTCCAGATGTTTTCCCCTTCTTAGACTTCATGGGCATTGGTGTTTCAGCAATCAGCACAACAGGGACCTCTGGCGCAGCAAGGCCGTCTCTAGGTCGTGTAGCTGTCATACTGGGTGGAAGTACATAACCGAAACTGCTGTGGTGCAACTCTTCCTTGAATCCAGGATCCAAAACAAACATAGACAATGAGTATGCAGCATAAATCAAAGAGCTCAAGGCAAAAAATTCACTCAAATATAAAAGGGAACTATTGCGACCCCATAGGTCATATTTATACTTTTCGTGCGTCTTCAACGGTTCCTTATGCGTTAATGTGTCTCATTAAATGGAAAAACGGTCCCAAATCTAGAAAAATCCCTTCATTAAATGTAACCTAGACGCTCTAAAAAATGGTAATAAAGTTTTCTTTTCCATATTTATTGTTCCAATGGCTAATGTTTGGCACCTTTGCAACCCAGTCACCCTCCTCAAGCAACTAGCACATGCGCATTGTAGCTCACTACGCATCTCCAACTTGCACCTCTATAATAGCGAAAACCATCTGCAGATCATCTCCCCCCAACACAGACTTATTGGCCAAGTATTTCAAAGCAGAATGGTTGGTGACCATCTCTTCCTTCAATATGTCTTAGCTTTTCTAACATTCCTCATCCCAATGGAATGTCACACCCTTTCTGACTAATTTGGTCATGGGCACAGTTATCAACACATAGCTGTGAATTCTCTTCCGATAGTACCCAGCGAGGCCCAATATTGAGATAAATTGTGTGACATTATTAGGGGGAGTGATTGAGGGTCCAAAAACTGCACATTGTTCCTTGAATTTCATAACTTTCAGATTTATGCACTTCATAATACCCTCCATTTGTGCATCCCATGGTGCTGGAGTGCACTCGATTGCAAGATTTGTTGTATCAAATATGACTTCTTGAATATTATGCAAAGCTTTTCCAATCTAATAAAATCCACTCTCAATGTTGACTGTTAGGATAAAACTCTCTGTCAGTGTAGACCATTCACTAGTACCTCAGCCCAGCTCTATCTCTAGATACCAATCAGTAGGTACCTTCCCCAATGTGTGAATAAACATGTGTACCCATTCAGGTATTGGTTCTATGCCCCATACCTGATTCCATCTAGCTAAATCTTTGTGCGGATCATCATTTCTAAAGTAGAATTCTTCAATTATGATGGTTGGAAACTCAAAGTGTAACCTAATCATGTGCGCACATTCCTCCCTGTTTCCCATGTTTTCCTTGCGATTTTCCCACCATCTTGCTGATGTAGTGTGCAGTCTGAGATCCAAAGCATGGAATCTTTGTACTTCTAGTATAGTTCTTTCAATCTCTCCAATAAACATGTTGACATTAGTTAAACCATCAAAATGTGGTAATTCACGTACCTTAGATGTTATACATCAAAGAGAACTGATCACACGAATACAACGTAGCGCAGATACTTCATGCAACCGGTTCTGCCAGTTTTCTAATTCCTAATCAGAATATGAGAAACAAGAGCTATTCTTCTCCCAATTAATATCTCCATCTATCATTGGGTTGATCCAATATTTCTCATGTAAATTTGGCTTATAGATCTTATCAATATCTTCATCAGTGTGCATGGGCTCTGTGTATCTTTGTCCTTCTGCGGGATCTAAAGGAATGATGACTCTAATTCCATTGCTTTCAAACTCTATTCTTATTTTATTCAATTTTATGACACCATCAATATCAATAGCCCAGTCCAGTCCCAACAATGCATGATAAGGATTAGTATCATCTACAATTTATATAAATTCAAAGTCTTCCATCACCTTAACACCCTCGATACTAACCACAACTTTTGACAGCCTTCCTAAGGGAATGATCTTATGTTGATTTTCCATGCGCAGTTGAACGGTAGACCACTCCAACTTGGGTTCTCCCATGTGTTGTCATGTTTTCTTATGTAGAACATTGGCATCCAATCCGAGATCTAGAATAACCTATTCCATCTCATAAGCATTTATCTGTGTGTTCATACACATCTCTGTACCCGTTCTCTTCTTATTCTTATATATTTTTTTCGCAGCTCGTTGTTCTACCAGCAGTTGTTCCTTCCCTGCACAATTGTCTATCAAAGCCTGAAGGTTCTCTACTTCCTTTTTGTTGTGCAATAACTTAATGCACGCTTGTAGAAACAGTTTCATCTACTTATCTCCTCCTCCTTCTTGCATTGGTGTATGTGATTTTGATGTGCTTCCCTCTGCAAATTCTTTTCACACTTCAAAAAAAAGTCTCCTTTGTGTGTTGTAAATAAAATCCTTCTTTGTTCTCAGGTTCTTTATGAATCCATAAGTCAGTAGCCGGTTTCTTTACCTTATCTTCATTTGTGGTTGCACTACTCCTAGTGACCACACTCATGTTGGGATCTTCTTCACGGGTTTCTGCTCTAACCATCTGAAGACTCTTTGTTGGGGTCTGCGTATTTTTCTCCTGCATTTTAGCAATGAAAAGAGGGAAATATTCTATCACATGGTAAAACTGTCTACAATACCTGCATGATTTTCATGCTAGATTTGGAAATTCATGTACATAGTAACCAACATCTCTGTAGTTGTAGCAAAAAAATCATCCTCTTCCTCGACCAGCTGATCCACCTCCTCGTCCTCTTCCTCTTCCCTGAAATCCACCATGCCCACAAGGGGATGCTTTTGAGGTAGGTTCATCCTACATTCTATATATCTCAGCTTTTTCCAACATCATATCATAAGTGCAGCAATGCTACTCATCATGTCTTAGTGATGAACATAATCTACATAATAACTGCTTCAAATCAGGTTGATACTTTCCGACCCTTAGGTAGAAATATGTGTCAAGTAATCTGACAACTCGACAGATTGTGCACCATATGTTAGCAATATGATGTAATGTGTTGTCCTTGATGGCAACCTACTTGATGAATTTTTCCTTGATGGAAACCTACTTGATGAGTTACCTATGATAAGAAACCTATGTGTTAAAGATTTAAGAATGATGTAGCTACAGATTAGTTCAGATGTGACAGAGAAAAGAATTCCAGTAAGTGCCAGAGACATGATAAATATAATATGTCACAATGTATATGCTACTTTTGTGAAGGAAACCCACATATGGATGCAATGTATACGCTAATTTTGTGAAGGAAACGCACGTATACATCCAGGGTTAGAATATACGTAGTTTTTGTGAAGAGAAGTTGTGTATACACGCAGAAACGAATGCTCCAAGTCGTGTATGCCTTTTGTGCTCCAAAATTATGATACCATGGGGCATTACCATGGTATTATCCCATAGTATTGAGCATTGCATTGTCTATTTGATTCCATCTAAGAATACCATCGGAATTTGAGTGGTTTTGACTCATGGTATTGGTAAAAGCTAAATCTATTTAAGGAGAAGAAGATCATAGTGCAAGGTGTGCATGTGTAAGGGTTGTTGATGAATAAATTTATCTAAGGAATATCTGCATGGATGAACTCTATTCTTAATTGATAGATTTGAATCTATGATGCACCCACGGATATAATGATGGTTCAAGATATCTAGATCTAATGATGATGAATCTCTAGAATGACCTACTGAAGGAATGATGAAGAGCTGGTGCAAGTCTGCTGAAGAAAATGAATAAATCTAGGTAAGTTTTATAGATCTGGTCTGTTCTGAAAAATTTATTTCTTACAGGTCTATATGCTATTTGGTTTCAACAAAAGTGCATATATACGCGGGTTCTCTTCATGAAAAGCGCGTGTGGTAGTTAGGGTTTTCTGAAGAATAAAATACACAGAAGTATATAGGAGTTGATGTGCAGGAAAGAACGTATGTACACGGCTTCAGTAAAGAAAATTAGCATATGCTATTTGAATTAATGACTATTCAGGGTTGAGTTTTATCTACATATATTTTATGAAGTCTGGGTTATTTTTGAAGTTCTGGTCACAGTGTTTTCACTGTTCTAATTGAAGTGTTGGGAAAAGTTTATGATTGTTGATAAAGGGTTGTGTTGAAGCTGTTTGATCCAGTACGAAAATTGATGAAACGTGGTCTGCAGTGAGTCTGAGGGTTGAAGCCTTCAGTATGGAAGTAGAAGCTTCATGCCAGTAAAAGTTGGTGTTATGTTCAAGGGGTTGAAGCTCCCTTCCAGGAGTGGCTGGTAAATGAGATTAGGGGGTTGGAGCTCCCTTCCAGTACCAGCTGGTAAACGAGTGAAGGTTGTAGCCTTCTGCAGGTAGAAGCCTGCGTACTGATATGATTTTGCATCAGTACAATGTTGTAAACAATTTTCCATATAATAAATATTGAAGACAGAGATGACAACAGTGGTGGTTTTCTCCCGAATTGGGTTTCCACCTTAAATACTGGTGTTCATGTGTGTTCCACTTGTGTGATGTTTTATAGTGTTGTTACTGCACATATTTCCTATTTATCTAACCTGATGCATAACTGGTAAATCTATTTTTTAAGCTGTTTCTGAGATACTTTATAAACTAGAAATTTATATCAGTATACGCGAGTTTCTTTTAGCATATCTGCATGTATACATGAGTTCAGTTCATAAAATATGCGTATGAAATTTTGCAAAAGAAAATTTAAAGTCAAGTTATAAGCTCTAAATATTGATTCAACCCCCCCCCCCCCCCCCTCAGTATTTTTCCCAACAATTGGTATCAGAGCAGGTCCTTCTAAAGAAGTTTAACCGCTAGAAGGAAGATTAGCCAAGATGAGCAATAAAGATGGGACATCATCTATCAGGCCTCCACTTTTCAACAGAAACAATTTAATCTTCTGGAAAACACAGACAAGATCCTATCTTCAGTCTCTTGGAGCAGATGTATGGGCTTTTTGTTGAAGGAGGTTATCAATATCCAGCCTCAGTTCCAACAGATGCAACGACAAGAAAGAACTATGAAACAAATGCAAAGGTGGTCAATGCACTATTAGGGAGTTTGACTGAATTAAAATTTGTCAAGGTCATGTAGTTGAACACAACAAAGGAAATATGGGAAAAAATCATTCTAAGCTATGAAGGTGATACAAAGGTAAAAAGTGTTAAACTCCAAACTCTCAGAATTCAATATGAAAATCTAAGGATGCATAATGAGGAGAGCATTGCCACTTTCGTTTTACGTCTAGATGATATTGTAAATCGTATGAGAAACTTGGGTGAAACCATAACTGACACTACTCTAGTTGAAAAAGTTTTAAGATCTCTAACTTCAAAATTTGAGTCAAAAGTGTCTGCTATTGAGGAGAAAAAGGATCTTCAAAGTCTTACTATTGTCCAACTTCATGGGATTCTAACTGCATGTGAAATGAGAAGAGGAGGGTCTTCCGAAGCCAAAGAAACCATCTTTAGAGCCTCTACAAAAGGAAAAGAAGTACAAGAAACAGAAGGATCAAGGTATATTTCAGAAGAAGATGAGGTAAATCTTGTAAAGAAGCTCCAACTTGGCACTGGAAGGTTCAAAGGTAAGCTTCCTTTCAAATGTTTTTCTTGTGGAAGAGTTGGTCATTATGCTGCTAAGTGTCCTCATAAAGAAACACATTAAAAAGGAAAAGAAGTAGCAAGAATAAATAAAAATCGATTTAGCACTAGAAAAAGTTATTATACTCATGAAGATAGTGATGGGTTATCAGATAGTGAGGAAGAATTTGATCAAGATCTTAGACTTCTCATGGCATTTGAAAAATATTCTAGAGAAGAAAAGGATACTTTTATGGATGTTCTAGAAGACAATGATTTTCTTGAAGAAATCAATCAACTCAAAATATGTTTGGAAGAAAAAAAAATATCCATAGAAACTCTAAAAATCATCTTGAATAAAAAGAGAAACACAATGAGAAATTATAATGTGAAGTAGTAAGTCTAAGAAAGGAAATTGAGAAAGTAAATAATTTAAATCTTAGATTTGCTAAAGGATCTGAAACCTTAGATGAAATTATCAAGGTACAACTCCTCTTATAAAGACAGGTATTGGATATGTCAGAGAATCTTCTCAGTCTTCAGCACCAAACTATCTAAAAGCAGCTACAGCCAGCCTACAACATTTTGCCACTCAGCAAGGAAACAAAGAAACTTTATAGGTAAAGAATTACCACCTCAATACAAAGAACACTAACAGGAATACCTTTCAGAGAAATACAAACCAACAGGTAAACACAAATAGAAGGTTCAATGATCGCAAAAATTTATTCTTTAATGGACAATGTTTCTCATGTCATAATTTTGGTCATAAAGCCATTCAATGTGTTGCATACAAAACCATCATGACTAGAGAAGCAAGAAGGAAAAGAATTGATACTGGAATAAAGAAGAATACATATAACAAATTTTCTCCTCTTCAAAATGAAATTGAATGTTCTTATTGCAATAACTTTGGTCATAAAGAATATGAATGCAGGAGCAAAATTTAGCCAAAAGAGCATATACCATCAACTTCCAAAGTATGGAGAAAGAAGGAATTACAGGTTGAGAACTGTGGCATAAATTTATTTGCAAAAGGATAAGAAAATAAATGTTACATTGATAGTGGATGCTCAAAGCACATGATAGATGACAGAAATAAACTTCTTGCATACAATGCTCTAGAAAGAGAAAATAATTTTACTTTTGGAAATGATACTCCTGCTGTCATTAAGGGAAAAGGTTATGTTTTTCTAAAAGAAAAGGTGAAAGCTAACAATGATATGTATGTGGATGGATTAAAGCATAACTTGTTAAGTGTAAGTCAAATGTGCGATCAAGGAACTGAAGTTGTCTTTAGCTCAAAATAATGTGTGGTATGTGATCTGGATACAAGAAAAACAATCATAAAAGGAAATAGAACACCGAGCAATTTTTATGTATTGAAAATCTACAAAGAACAATGCTACTTGGGTAAATCTTCATAAAATTGGTTATGGCATAGAATATTGGGGCATTTGAGCTTCTCTCAAATCAAAAAATATAGTAGACTCAAAGTTGTTCATGATCTTCCCAATATTTCTTTGCCTGAAAGTACCATATGCAAATCTTGCCAATTTGGTAAGCAAACCAGAGTGAAATTTAATTCCAAGGAAGGATCGGCAAGTAAGCCTCTTGAACTCATTCATACTGATATATGTGGACCTGTGAGAAAAAGGTCACCCCGTGGAGAACAATACTATATTCTGTTTATTGATGATTTCTGTAGAATGTGTTGGATTGGGTTGCTAAAGCACAAAGATGAAGCATTCGAAAAATTTTAGATCTTCAAAGCATTGGTTGAAAATGAATTAGATCTAAAAATCAAGTGTCTTAGATCTTATCGTGGAGGTCAATATATATCAAATGAATTCTTTGATTTTTGTGAACAACATGGCATAAAAGGACAATTTTTTGTAGCTAGTACCCCACAACAAAATGGAGTAGCAGAAAGAATGAATAGAACGGTTCAACACATGGCTCAGGCTATGCTTGATGATTCAAGAACACCTGACACATTTTGGGGAGAAGAAGCACATATTGCGGTAAATATTCTTAACAAAGCACATGTTTGTGTAAATAGTGATAAAACTCCATATGAGCTCTGGTATGGTAATCTTCCCACTATAAAGCATTTTAAAGTTTTTGGAATAAATTTTTTTATCAAGAACAATGATGAAAAGCTTGGCAAGTTTGAACCTAGAGCAGATGAAGGAATATTTCTTGGCTACTCTTCTAGAAGTAGAGCATATAAATGTTACAATAAAATACTTCAGAAGATTGTTGAATGCATTGACGTTGTAATTGATGAATCCCTCTCAGCTCCAAAAAGGGAAATTCAAACAACAAATGAAGATGATGATGATGCATATCTTCCTACATATAATAGAGATAATATAGAAGGTGAAACAAATGAAGCAACATAAGAAGATCTATCTAAAAAGGCTCCATCCAGGTATGTTCAAAAGAATGATCCAGAATCTCAAATTTTGGGAGAAAAGGGATCAGGTGTCCAAACAAGAAGAAATCTTGTAGGGTCTACTAGCTATCTAGCATTTTTATCCACTATTGAACCACATAATGTCAATTAAGCTAGCAAAGATGAATTTTGGATTCAAGCCATGAATGAAGAACTTGATCAAATTGAAAAGAATCATACTTGGGAACTAGTTCCAAGACCTCATGATAAAAATGTTATTGGAACAAAATGGATATTCAAAAAAAAGTTAAATGAAAATGGAGATGTTATTAGAAACAAGGCTAGACTTGTTTGTAAAGGGTATGCTCAACAATAAGGTATAGACTTTGAAGAAACATTTGCTCCTGTAGCTAGACTTGAAGCCATCAGAATGTTTCTTTCTTTTTCAAGCTTTCAACAAATCAAAGTTTATCAAATGGATGTTAAATCTGCTTTCCTCAATGGTGATCTAGAAGAAGTTTATATAGAGCAACTAGAAGGATTCATTTTGGGCAATGATGAAAAAAAAAATTGTAAACTTAAAAAGACTTTATATGGTCTCAAACAAGCTCCAATGGCATGGTATTATCGTCTTGACTAATATCTTCATCAACAAGGATTTTCAAAGGGTTCTGCTGATAGCAACTTAT
The DNA here is from genome assembly GCA_034641835.2 of Pinus albicaulis. Lineage (NCBI taxonomy): Eukaryota > Viridiplantae > Streptophyta > Pinopsida > Pinales > Pinaceae > Pinus > Pinus albicaulis. Next base: position 982,745,117 of record CM076570.1, read on the forward strand.
ACACAAAAACTAAAAGTGATAAACTATTGATTGTGGTTGTATATGTTGATGATATCATTTTTGGAAGTAATGAAGATTCCATGAGTCAGAAATTTGCTTATGTTATGCAAAAATAATTTGAAATGTCTTTACTTGGGGAACTAACATTTTTTCTTGGTTTATAAGTGCAACAAGCAACGGATGGCATATTTTTATCTCAAGAAAAATACCTCAAGCAAATTTTGAAGAAGTATGGGATGGAAGACTACAAACCTTTAAGTACACCAATGATAACTGGGTGTAACCTTAGTTCTCACGACGATTCTCCTGCAGTGAATCAACCAGAATACAGATCCATGATTGGAAGTCTACTTTATCTAACCATGACAAGACTAGACATTATGCATGCAGTTGGGATTGTTGGACAATTCCAAGCTAATCCAAAATATTCTCACCTTCAGGCTGTCAAAAGAATATTCAAATATCTACAAGGAACTTAAGACTTTGGACTATGGTATCCAAAGAATGTTGATCTCACTCTTCATGCTTACACAGATGTAGATTGGGCTGGAAATGTTGATGATCAGAAGAGCACTAGTGGTGGTGCATTCTATATGGGGCCCTGATTAGTATCTTGGTTCAACAAGAAGAAAAGCTCTGTTGCCTTATCTACAGAAGAAACAGAATATGTGGCTGACGCATCATGTTGCACACAACTTCTTTGGATGATGCAAGCCTTACAAGACATTCAAATCACATGTTCACCTCCCATATCCATTATGTGTGATAATACAAGTGCCATCAGTATCTCAAAGAATCCTGTTATGCATTCCAAGACCAAGCACATCCCTATCAAGTATCACTTCTTACGTGAACAGGTGCTTGAAAAAAAGGTGAAATTGGAGTATGTACCCTCCAAAGAACAAGTTACTGATATATTTACTAAACCTCTTCCCAGGGAAGCCTTCGAATATCTCATACAAAAGATGGGAATTGTATCTACCGCTCAGAAGATTAGATCTTCTTAAATTCATAATATTAAATTGGACACGTGGATTTCATAAAGGACAGTCGTGTATATACGCGAGTTTATATACAAAAAGCCACGTATGGGTTTTTTCTAGCATAGTTTTCTGGGTCAGTATTTTCAGAACAGTTGCGGTGTTGTTGGGTATCTCTGGTGATGTTCCAGTTCTTACATTTTTGTTTCATTCTCTAATATATTAATAAATATGCCTTTATGATTTTCTATTGAAAAGTGTTCAGGATGCACAAGCTAAGGGGGAGCACTTGTCTTGTGGGAAAAGACGCATTGTTGGAATTCTAAGTGTTTGTTGTGGTCTGATCTCATGATTGAGATTCATTGGTCTGGTTTATAAAAATTCATTTGATGAAAAGGTAATGTTGAGACCTATGCTGTAAAATTGTTATATTCAGTCATGTAAGGACTTGTTCAAATTTGTAAACCCACTTGGTTGGGTAGTTGAGTCAAAATATGTAATTCCACTTGGTTGGATCATTGTTGTAAGTATGAGTCCTTGGTGATAGGAATGGCCATAATTGGTTGAGTTAGAGTCATGTACTTCATTGAAAAATCTGTCTAAATATTCAACATGAACTCAGGGGGAGCATGGTAAATTCAGTGCACTTCAGATCTACAGAGCTCATCTCTCTACAAGGGAAGAGAAACCTTGTTTTGGTTTTGATCCATCCTTTGCACTTGATGTGAAAGGGGGAGAGTATCATGGTTTTTGAATAATGGTCTATCTGTTGTGGTGATCAAACACCATCGTGGTTGCCATCAAGTCCAAAGGGGGAGATTGTTGGAAATATGATGTAATGTGTTGTCCTTGATCGCAACCCACTTGATGAATTTGTCCTTGATGGAAACCTACTTGATGAGTTACCTATGATAAGAAACCTATGTGTTAAAGATGTAAGAATGATGTAGCTACAGATTATTTTAGATGTGACAGAGAAAATAATTCTAGTAAGTGCCAGAGACATGATAAATATAATATGTCACAATGTATACACTAATTTTGTGAAGGAAACCCGCATATGGATGCAATGTATATGCTAATTTTGTGAAGGCAGCACGCGTATACATTTAGGGTTAGAATATACATAGTTTTTGTGAAGAGAAGTTGTGTATACATGCGAAAACGAACGCTCCAAGTCGCGTATGCCTTTTGCACTCTAAAATTATGATACCAAGGGGAATTACCATGGTATTAGCCCACACTATTGAGCGTTTCATTGTCTATTTGATTCCTTCTAAGAATACCATTGGAAGTTGAGTGGTTTTGACTCATGGTATTGGTAAAAGCTAAATCTATTTAAGGAGAAGAAGATCATAGTGCAAGGTGTGGATGTGTAAGGGTTGTTGATGAATAAATTTCTCTAAGGAATATCTGCATGGATGAACTCTATTCTTAATTGATAGATATGAATCTATGATGCACCCATGGATATAATGATGGTTCAAGATCTCTAGATCTAATGATGATGAATCTCTAGAATGACCTACTAAAGGAATGATGAAGAATTAGTGCAAGTCTACTAAAGAAAATGAATAAATCTAGGTAAGTTTTATAGATCTGGTCTGTTTTGCAAAATTTATTTTTTACAGGTCTATACACTAGTTGGTTTCAACAAAAGTGTGTATATACGCGGGTTTTCTTCATGAAAAGTGTGTATGGCAGTTAGGGTTTTCTAAAGAATAAAATACGTAGAAGTATATGCAGGTTGATGTGCAGGAAAGCACGTATGTACGTGGCTTTAGTGAAGAAATCTATCGTATGATATTTGAATCAATGACTATTGAGGGTTGAGTTTGTATCTGCATATCTTTTCTGAAGTCTGGGTTATTTCTGAAGTTATGGTCACAGTGTTTTCACTATTCTATTTGAAGTGTTGAAGAAAGTTTATGATTGTTGATAAAGGGTTGTGTTGAAGCTATTTGATCCAGTATGAAAATTGATGAAACTTGGTCTGCAGTGAGTCTGAGGGTTGAAGCCTTCAGTATGGAAGTAGAAGCTTCCTGCCAGTAAAAGCTGGTGTTATGTTCAGGGGGTTGAAGCTCCCTTCCAGGATTGGCTGGTAAACGAGATAAGGGGGTTGGAGCTCCCTTCCAATAGCAGCTGGTAAATGAGTGAAGGTTGCAGCGTTCTGCAGGTAGAAGCCTACGTACTGATATGAGTTTGAATTAGTACAATGTTGTAAACAATTTTCCATATAATAAATATTGAAGACAGAGATGACAACAGCGGTGGTTTTCTCCCGAATTGGGTTTCCACCTTAAATATTGGTTTTCATGTGTGTTCCACTTGTGTGATATTCTATACTGCTATTACTACACATATTTCCTATTTATCTAACCTGATGCATAACTGGTAAATCTGTTTTAAAGTCTGTTTCTAAGATACTTTATAAACTAGAAATTTATATCAGTATACACAAGTTTCTTTCAGCATATCCACGTGTATACGTGAGTTCAGTTCATAAAATCCGTGAGAAAAATTAAATTCAAGTTATAAGTTCTAAATACTGATTCACCCCCCCCCCCCCCTCTTAGTATTTTTCCCAACACCATACTGTGCTCTTCAATGGGCTATGAACTTTTGTGTTCAGATAATTATTGAAGACAAAACATTGATGGTTATGGTGCCCAAAAACTTTACATTTTATGCACCAGACCTCTGCGCATACTTCCTTGCCCTTGTCTTTGCACAGACTCTGAATCTCCAAATGCACAGCTTCCAACTAATTCTGAATCTGTTGAGTTCCAAGCGCAACAAGTGTTGGGGTAGCTTCTATTTCATTGCAACCTCAATAACCTCAGCCTGCATGGAAATCTTCTGCTGACCCAAGGGCTAGCGCAGATGTGGGAGAAGCATAGGAATAAAACATTCCTTATGTTGAGTATCATCTATGACAAATATACCATCTCTGATAGTGCGCTTTAGCCTCTGATCTACCTCCCACATAGATTCATTGACCTCCTGATGAATCTCTTTCATTTTTGTGACCAACTATGTGTATGACTTAGGCTTCTTGAACTGCTCTTCTAGGGCATCTTTTATTTGATCTAGAGTGGCATTAGGGTTTGATTAAACATATCTGATATATCAATCTAATGCGGGATCTTGGAAAGAAGTGGCTAGCTGCACTTTATTAACATCATCATTATTAACCTACTGAGCCTATCATACAACCTCAGTCACAAACTAAAAGTGCTCAGTATCTTCATTTCCAATACCTTTGAAATTAGGTAGCTTCATTGACGTGGCCATATCTACGCCTGGGGGAGGTGGAGGTGGTGGTGTTGATGGACTGCACAATGGGGTGGGTGCTATGTGAGATGAGTTTAGAAGTGGAGTGGATGGGGATAGAAAAATGGTCAAGGTTCTCTAATCATTCTGGTTTGATGAAGCTTCTTCTTCAGAGTCACTAGAGCTACTAATTTATGGTTCACCTTCACTATTATATCTATGCTTCAAATGGATATAAATAAATTTTTCTAGATCTTCACAGTAAATTTTTCCATTGTGCATAGTCAAGCCTCTTCGCGGCATTCAATCAATATGTTGACACAGATAGTGTCAGCTGCCTATATTAATAGTGCAATCCCTTATTATGTTAGTGTGGCCCTCTTTATTGTTATTTTTTTACCTGTGTAACCCCAATATTGTTATTATTGTGCCCTTAAATTATTATTTTTAGGTCGGCTAGGATTTCATTATGACCCTACTAGGATTAAATTGTGGCCCCGTGGACTCCTATATGTAGAAGGAGGTTTTGGTCATTTGTATCATCGAAGAATTGTTCATTTATGTAATGTATTGGAGGTTTCCCCCTCGAAGTGGCTTATTTCTAAGGCGTTGATATCTCTTTTCTTCTATTTTTGGAGCTGGTTTCACAACATTTGGTATCAGACCTTTGGATTCTAGGGTTTTGATACTCTAAACAGGTCATTATGGAATTTTCACTATAAATTTTTTTCTATGAAGGTTCAGAATCTGAAATTTTCAGGGCAAGAAGCTAAAATCCTGAGGAAACTCGTCACAAAATTTCAGAGCTTGGTTCGCAATATTTTCAAAGATATGATCTGTGGAAGGTAGTGCTTTTTCAGGCTCTCGAATTTCATCTCAAAGAGGTGATCATGGGAAAATATTCATAACTCTCTTTCTGAGCATCGGATTGGAGTGCCGTAAAAGGTGGTCGCAATCACATAGAATTTAGTTTCATTTCTATCAATTTCAGAGCTGAAGGACAAAATAGTGACATGTGGAAAGTCGTACAAGTTTTCTCTATTAAACCAGTCCATAATTAGGTCATTGTGAGAAATTGGACATAATTTCAGAGGGCTACCTCAGTGCCAAATTTCAGATATTGAAGAGTTGTAATCACAGAGATAATCCAATTTCAATATCAATCTCCTCAAAAGCAAGAAAAAGGTGTGTATTTTTTTTCCGAATTGCATAAGTCTTGTTTGAAGAATCAATTTGAATTGATTACAAGGGCGTATTGTAGAATATATATCATTATTTGGTTCTAAGAAATGCCCCGTAAAAATAATTCAACACCCATTAAGCCTTCAGAAGGCTCTACTATGTCTCATGAAGATGAAGAATTGCAACATGATGTATCAAAATTACAAGAGCAGCAAAAAATGAAATGGAAGTTTTTAAGAAAGGTGTGGAAGCGAAGATGGATGGTTTGAAGAATAATATGGATGGTAGGAAGAAAGGGATGGAATCTAAGATATATGGCATGGAAGCTGGCATGGAATCTAAGATCGATGACATGGAAGCTAATATTGATGAAAAAATGGAAAACATGAAGAATGTTCTAAAAGAAAACATGGAAGGTTTGACAAAGTTGATACAAGAAATGTTTCCTAATGGTGAAAAGATAGTAGAGGAAACTCATGATGAGAACAAAATAAATTTTAATCATGATTTCATAAACTCTAATGTTGGTAGGAAGAACCACCATATTCCAAAAATGGATATGAGGAAGTTTGATGGAAAGGATCCTGTAACATGGATACTACAGATGGAGCAATATTTTGATCTCCATAATGTTAAAAACACACAAAAGGTACACATTGCAAATTTACATTTAGAAAAAAATATATTTGCATGGTATCGACAGCTTTGCTCTCGTAAAAAAATTGTCACTTCGTCAATATTTACGGAGGAAATGATAGCACATTATGAGGATACACAGAGAAACACCTTCTTTAGCCAATTGATAAATCACAAACAAAAGGGTTTAGAGGGGGAGCACATTGAGGACTTCCAAAAATTGAATATAAGGGTAACTGATATTCCAGAGGAACACTGTATTGATCTCTTCATAGGTACTTTAAAGGATAGAATCCAACATGAAGTTCGTGTTTTGGAACTTGATTCATTGGAGAAGGTATTCAGGTTGGCAAGAAAAATTGAATGTAAAATTATGGCGACAAGGAAGCTTGCCACTCACTTCTATAAAGAAGGAAGTGTTGCTACACCTAGATTTCCACAACCTACAAGGTTGACACCACAACAATTGGAAGAAAAAAGAGAAAAAGGGCTTTGCTATAGTTGTGATAGAAAATACACTAAAGGTCATAGGTGTGCTGAGAAGAAATAATTTTACATAGATTGTGAAGAGGAAGAAGAAAATGAACAAGAAGAGGATATACACCAGAAACCAACCCTAGAAGAAGAAGAAATGAGTCTGACCATATCATGCAATGCATTGGCAGGAATTACCACTCCTCAAACTCTCAAGATAGAAGGACATATCAAGAAGAAAAAGGTAATAGTGTTTATTGTTTCGGGTAGTACCCATAATTTTATTCATTATAAGGTAGCCAAGGAATTGAATTGTTTCCTATACCCAGCACCAGAACGTCAAGTGATGGTTCCAAATGGAGGAACTATAAATTTCTCTGGAAAATGCCATAATATCAAGCTAGCCATGGGGGGAATATGTATTGAATAATCCAATGCTTTCCATCCCAATGGGAGGTGTTGATGTTGTACTAGGAGTACCATGGTTACAATCTTTAGGGACGGTAGCTTTTAATTTTCAAGAACTTTTCTTGAAATTTTTTTCGGAAGGAAAGGAAATCTAATTACAGGGTATCATAGGGAAGCCAAGAAAGATAATAAGCTCTAATTTCATGACAAAGCTTCTAAATAAATAACAACGGGGCGTAATTACACAATTATGCTCACTAGAAGTTCCAACATCAAAATCATCTATTTCTCCAGATCTCCAGAAAGTCTTGGACAATCATACCAAGGTGTTTGATACTCCCAAAGGACTCCCACCTATTCGTGATCATGATCATGCTATTCATTTGATTCTAGGAAGTTTTCCTCCAAACATCAGCCGTTACAGCTATCCTTATGTCCAAAAGAGAAAAATTGAACGTATGATTGCAGAAATGTTAGAGGCTAGTATAATTAAACCTAGTCAAAGTTCTTTCTTTGCTCCGGTAGTATTGGTGCACAAAAAATATGGATCATGGTGCATGTATCCGGATTATAGGGACCTCAATAAGCTCACTATTAAAGATAAATTTCCCATTCCTGTGATTGATGAATTATTGGATGAATTACATGGAGAAATTTATTTTACCAAGTTGGATCTTCATTCAGGATATCATCAAATTAGAATGAAGACTGAAGATATTCCAAAAACAACATTTCGAACTCATGAGGGTCATTATGAATTTTTGGTCATGCCTTTTGGCCTTACCAATGCACCTTCTACATTTCAAGGGTTGATGAATTCCATTTTCAAACCCTTCCTTAGAAAATTTGTGCTAGTATTTTTTGATGATATACTAATATACAAGAGGTCTTGGAAGGATCATGTTCAACATGTTGACAGGGTGCTCAAACTATTGGAGGAGAAACAATTATATGCAAAAACATCCAAATTTTTCTTTGGAGTACAAGAGGTGGAATATCTGTGTCATATTGTATCTCACGAGGGTGTTAAGGTAGACCCTAAAAAAATTAAATCCATTAAGGAATGGAAAGTCCCCACAACCATAAAGCAGTTGTGCGGATTTCTTAGGTTAACAGGGTATTATCACAAGTTTGTTAAGAATTATGGGAGAATAGCAGCACCTCTAACAGCACTATTGAAGAAAGATGCATTTTCATGGACTCCTAAAGCAACTAAGGCCTTTGAACATCTTAAAGAGGCAATGTGCCTAGCACCAGTCTTAGCTACGCCAGACTTCACAAAAGCCTTTATTGTGGAATGTGATGCCTCAGGAAATGGAATTGGTGTTGTTTTAATGTAAGAAGGAAGACCCCTTTCTTTTGGAAGTTGTTCAATTAAAGGAGAGTATTTACAAAAGGCTATTTATGAGAAGGAAATGTTGGCAATACTACATGCACTAAAGAAATGGAGACCTTACCAAATGGGAAGACAATTCAAGGTAAAGATTGATCCTGATAGTCTTAAAAACTTTTTGGAACAAAGAATATCTTTAGAAGAGCAGCAAAAATGGTTCATAAAGATGTTGGCTTATGACTTTGAAATTGTCTACAAAAAATGGAAGCTAAATATTGTTGCAAATGCACTCTCAAGAAAGGATGAAGAGGTGGAAGCATTGCTTTGTGCCATTTCAATTATCCAACTAGATTGGATAACCGAAGCAAGGTATGAATGGAGGAAGGACAAAGAAGTGTGGACTCTCATTCAAAAGTTGCAGCAAGATCCTAGTACATATGATACATTTAGTTGGAAAAATGATTCCTTATGGTACAAATATCTCTTATATATTTGCAAGAATTCCAAACTATAACAAAAGATTCTTTTGGAATTGCACACTTCTCCTTTAGGAGGACACTCGGGATTTTTAAAAACTAACCACAGGGTGAAGAAAGATTTTTTTCAGGATGCCCTTAAATATGATATTCAAAAGTTTTTGGCAGAATGTTTGGTTTGCCAGCAAAATAAAGTTGAGACAATTAAGACCCCGAGTCTTCTACAACCTTTATCCATTCCAAGTCAATGTTGGGAGGAGATTTCAATGGAATTTATCACAGGTTTACCTAAGCCTGAAGGAAGGAGCTTCATCATGGTGGTAGTTGATAGACTTACCAAATATGCACACTTTTGTGCATTATCTAATCCATTTAAAGCGAGTATAGTTGCTACCGCATTTATGGAAACAATTCAAAAGCTACATGGAAACCCGAAGATTATTGTAAGTGACAGAGATCCCATTTTTACAGGAAATTTTTGGACAGAATAATTTTCTTGTTTGGGTACTCAACTAGCTCATAGCTCATCTTATGATCCTCAATCCGATGATCAAACAAAGATAGTGAATAAATGTTTGGAAGGATATCTTCGTTGTTTTGTGTCTGTTAAGCAAGCACAATGGGTCAAGTGGTTACCTCTCGTTGAATGGTGGTATAACACTTCCTTCCATACTGCAGCAAAAATGACCCCATTTATTGCACTTTATGGATATCATCCACCATCCATCACATCTTATTTAAGGGAAAATTCTAGGGCTCAGGCAGTGGAGGATTACATTGAGCATCAACAAGAAGTTCTCCAAATCCTATAGGATAACCTAAATTTGGCACAAAATCGAATGAAACAATAGGCATATCAACATCGCAGTGAGAGAAGTTTTGATGTGGGAGACTGAGTATTTTTACGGCTACAACCATACAAACAAATTTCCCTCAAGAAAGCTAAGAAGGATAATAAATTATCACCAAAGTACTATGGTCCTTACAAGATTTTACAAAATATTGGTACTATGGCATACAAATTGGAGCTTCTTGCTTCTTCGCGAGTGCATCCAATTTTCCATGTTTCATGCTTAAAAGAGGTTATAGGGGAAAAAATTATAGTTCAAACAATATTTCCAGAACTTGACGAGGAAGGAAAAACCATATTCGAACCTGAAGCAGTCACAGAAACAAGAACTCGAAAACTACGAAATCGATCAATTTCAGAGTATCTCATCAAATGGAAGAACTTACCCACTGAATATTCTACATGGGAGGATGAGAATTTTATACAAAAGCACCCGGAGCTACTGAAGCATTGAGGAAAACACTTTTTTGAAGGAGAGGGGCATGTTAGGTCCCCATATTAATAGTGTAGTCCCTTATTATGTTAGTGTAGCCCTCCTTATTGCTATTGTTGTACCCCTGTAACCCCAATATTGTTAATATTTTTCCCTTAAGTTATTATTGTTAGGTCGGCTAGGATTACATTGTGGCCCCATGGACTCATATATATAGAAGGAGGTTTTGGTGATTTGTATCATCCAAAATTTTTTCATTTATGTAATGTATTCGAGGTTTCCCCCTCGAAGTGGCTTATTTCTAAGGCGTTGATATCTCTTTTCTTATATTTTTGGAGTTGTTTTCACAACAGATAGCCATGTTCACATAATAGCATCTTCAGCAACAAATTCAAAGAGCGTAGGAACTTACCTCTAGGTCCCTTACAAAACCTTCTCTCTACTTCATAATATGACACAAATTAATCAATGTAAAATTCTGTCACAAATACTCCCAAGAGGCGATCGATCCAATGATCTACAACCCGAGTGATATTATTGTCTAAATTTTCCAATTGTTGAATCAATTAAGGAGTCCACTAAGTGACTGCATAATCCTTCACACATGTATTGATCTCAGTCAATCACGACAACCACTCTTGTAGCTCAGTTGCAAAGGAGAAAAATAATATCTCGTGAACTTTTGTATATATGTATTTCTGTACCCACTTTTCTTCAGATAGCTTAGTACTTCGATTCTCTTGGAGTGTGAATTCAAGATGGATATTTCTATCCATCCAATCTTGAAACTCATTTTGCAAAGGGTGCCACAACATCAAATATCCCTCAAAATGATCCCGGTCCTGGAAACAGAAACATTTGTTGATTTGAGGGGTCCTGACCCAGGTTCATATTTTTTCGGGCAACCAAAAAACCCTCCAACTACTCGCCCTTTCAGAAATAACTTGCTTCCCCATATCAAAATATCACCCAAAGTAGTATGGGGGGTGTTGGAATCGTGTATCCGCACCCTGAGGAAGAAAATAATGTAGTGACCCTAAACATATTGAATTCAAAACTTATACAGATCTTAACATGTATGCGCAAATAAAGAATACTTATAAAAACCGTGGATCACTTCATCGCAAATATATCATAATAGAACCAGATCCAGATCTATCTAATGTGAAATTAATTGAGTAGATTCATTCACACATTTAACCATCAATATAACTTCATGCATAAATAACATATGTATTCACGTAGATACAAGTAAGAAGAACATAAGTAAAGCGAACTTAAGACATAACAGTAGATAGATAACTCAGATAGTTGACACAATGTTTCCGCCAAAATAAATCCTTGTATTAATTCAAAACAATGCAGTACATCATACTTTCCCTTACACTTTACCCTTCCGCACATATAGCCAACAGAGTCCGCACACAACCAGGACTAGGTCTCCATGCACACAGCTAGCAGAAGCCTTTCTACCCAACCCATACTGAAGCCCTTACACAAGTATCACAGATGCATATACTTAGATCCAAAACGTTAATAATAGTTTACTACTTCCTTAGACTCAATCTATCTATTTATATCCAATATAGCGAGCGAATACTATGGTCTCAAACCATGGTTTGAGGCCCAAATTTTAGCCTTAAAACCCTTTTACATCAAAAGAGGGACTTTGACCCACCTCAAAGCCCCTTGACCTATCCGTGCAGCACACATATACAAAGATTGTAAGAAAATATACCTCTAGTAGGTGGATAATTTGAGCCAAGTGGGAAGAGGGAGCACATGCATCTATACCTTTAGGGGTGAGGTGGAGCGATGTAGATCCTTAGTCCAAGAGTTGTAGAAATTTGGGCATGGTCCATTGAGGCTTTCTCCTCATGGATAATTATGTTGCTATGAGGGCCCAAAATATTCAGTAGAAGGAGAATCAACGTGATTAATATACTGAGGAGTGCACAGGAGTATTGAAAGTAGAGTAGGAGGCTTAGTAGTTGAATCAACAGCAACACCATTTTCCCAATAGGCAGTTGCAGACATAGTTGATTCAATTTTATTTTTTTTCTCCTCAGTTGAAAATGTTGCAGTAGATGCAAAAACATTGAGAGGTATTGCATGCAAAACATTCTATAGGTACATGATAAAGGTGGTTTATAGTCCCTTTCTTGTTGAGAGGGAGTATTGAAAAATATATTAAGAAATTCTCATTTTGATTTTTCCTTGATTAAATTGAGAAAACTTGAAATTCCATGTCAGTAGACAACTTCGAAGAGTTAATTGAGGTGACATGTATCGTTTCACTGAGTTATTTAATTAGAGTTAGGGACATGAATTTCAGTTGTATTTAGTGATTCCTAAATTTTAGGAGCCTAGGTTGAGTTAATTTCAATTATAATCAATTAAATTAGTTCTAACTATTAATAGAACTAGCCGATGGTCAGTTAAGTAGTGGGACATTAGTATAACTAATATATCATCTAGTTAACTAGTCAATCAGCTAATAATTATCTCATGCATGCAAATAATATGAGTTTTCCAATTTTGGTGGAGTTTCCAAGGTAATTAATCAACAGTTGTAAACTAGTTAAGTGTACAGGTTTTGCATGAGGTTAGGTGCTCAAACTTGAGGAATTGAACAGGAATTTTGGAGGAAATTACTAATTAATAGGGGCTTATTTCCTCAGGAATTGCACATGAAAATAGGGGTTTAAGCATAGGTCAAAATTGATTGATTCCGAGCCAAAGCTTCTCAGTGAGAAAAGAGATAGGTTATGCACTTGCAGGTTGAACTCAGTTGAGCAAAGAAATTGTAATACATCTCTATTCATCATATTAATACAAGTAGACATTGGGGAAAAATTTCTAATCGCATGTGTGTGATTTCTTATTGCATGTATGAGATTTTTGTTCTAAATTGTAAATTAATTTTCGAAGAGTAGTAGAGTCGGTTTGTGTCTTGTGATTTTGATTAAAAATTCATGAGCAGTTGCAAATCTATGCCATAATTTCTACATGATGTACTTTTTAAAATGATGCCATGTTCCAAAAGCTATTGCAATTGTTTCTTCACCTCAAATAATTATATAATATATTTCTTCTACAACGCAATGTTTGGAAATGGGGATTCTGGAATAGCTGGATCTCATGCTCAACTTCTCGCTTAGGTGGTAACCCTTTACGATCTCAAAACACATCCCTATATTCCTGCAACAACTCCTCCAGTTATTTTTTTTTTAAATTTATTAGTAAACCCCTCGAGGGATGCCTTGCCTCTTATTGACTCTTCTACAAGCTGTATTTCTCCTAGAAATAATAAAACATACTTCTTGTTGGAAATGATCAATTTATTGGCTTGGTGGGCGCTTACCAGTGAAATTTTAAACTTGCCTTTGTGTATTGATGATGAATGATTTCTATCCTTAACGAGCCAATAATAGTTGGATCTTCACATGAATATTTCATCTCACATGTACATGTAGGGACTCCCAAAAAAGATTCCAAATACATCAAGGGGAACCACATCTAGTTATAGTTCATCAATAAAATCAACATTGATAGGAAATCTAATTTTACACTATTTTGTTACCTTCATATCTACATCCTTATTTACCCATCCCAATGGATATGGGTTTGGATGGTCATGAAATTCCAACTCCAACTTCTTGACCAGCTCTGTAACTATGAGATTCTCCTACGATCCTAAGTCAAATATAGCATAAATATTTCTCTTCTTGGCCTATATCTTTATATGGAAGAGTTTGGTAATTTATTTTTCTTCCTATTGTTAAAGGCTACTCATTTTCACCTCCTTATGCACTGACATGCAAATTATCTTTTCATCCAGATCCAAGTTTCTTTCAACTTGGTTTCTTTAATCAATGGCCATGATATTCTTCTTTTTATTGTCTTTCTTTGTGTTCTTTAGGTTTAGATTTGGATGCAACTTCTAAAACTTATCCTTTATATGGTCGTCAATGTTGCAGTGGTTGTAGTGGTTACTATGATATTTGCACTAGTGTGTTGTGGTTGACAACTTGTCATCCTCTTATCTTTTCCCCCTTTTTTCTTCTTCTTCCCCTCCTTAGAAGCATCTTGTTGCTCCTTCTACATTGATCCACTTGATTGCACTCTCTTCAAGCCTATGTTCTCCAGCTATTGTGAATATAAAAAAGCCTCGTCCACTGACTTGGGATTGAAAAACATCAATTTCTCTCGCATACGGCGATGTAGACACCCTAGATAATTGAGGAGTACATATGGGTTCTTTGGGTGGATACTTAACATTATGACCATGTTTCTGAACTCTATGTTGTAACACTTTGGCCCGAATTTTTCTTAAAGTAGTACGAATGGATCCACTTGAAATATATGTACCCAATAGGTTAAAACAATTTTTAAGTCCTCTAACTTAGTCATTGGAGGTTCTCCCTCCCACCTAAGGGTCTCTCTATGGCTCTTCCACCAAGTCAGGGCTTGGCTCTGTAATTTTAGCATGAATGAAATATTTTATTCTTCCTCAATTTGATGGATGCTAAAATGCACTTCTAGTTGTTGAAACTAATGATACAACTTCAAAGTGTTGATATTTCTCCGGTATGACTTGATATCAACTTTTTATTCCATTTTAAATAGGGGTTTTGATTGATTAACGACACTCAAACTAGGTTGACCTTTTCCAGGTTATTTATTTGGCCGGTTATTCATTTCTTCCCAATCACTTGATCCCCACTCTAATTTTTCCTTTGAATTTGAACCCCCATCCTATCCAAATATCCCAAGCTTATTGATCAAGGCTTCCATGAGGAGGTTTAAATTTCTATTTATATCATTGACTTGTTGTTCCAGCCAAAAAATATCACCTATGCACGATCATGAGGTTCATTCACAAATTCGTCATCCATGAATCTGGTTTTATGATTTTTGGCCCTATCGATCTAGATCCTCTGCAAATCTCCGCAAAACACCCAAATAAACCTACTTTTATACCAATATGATCCATAAAAAATTGTGTGTATTCATTGGATAGTTCATCACAACATATTGATAAAATTAAAATCTATTTTTTTTTACTATTACAATTTTATTAATTCTTTATATTTGTAGATTTACTGTTAATAGAATGTACGCGAATGAAAATTATGAAAAAATTAGAGAATGGTTAAATAAAATCTCACATGCACATATGACATAAGATGTGCTCTGGGAAACCCTTTTTGGACAAAAAACCAGCTGGAAATTAAGGTCGCTCTGCTCTCTTTCTCTGAATGGAAATATGGCTACAATTACAAATAAGTATGGCATGTGGCTCATGGGATACTATAGTGAAAAATTCATCTCTTTATACTCTACCTCCTATCCCTCTTGTCTATTTTTTCTCAATTATGGAACAAATTCACTTGAAATAATGGAATCCATGATTCCATTTTCCTCTTAGTTGCCTAGTTATAACACAACTCGATAGCTTGTTAGTGGTTAGGTTTGACTACCTCAAATCTTAACAAAATTTTAAATATATAATATTCTTGATTATTATACATCATAAAAGCATGGTTATCCCCTTTTCCATCAATAATGGGGGTTGACGTGGCATCCTCTCGAACCATGGTGAAAATAGGAAGGTAAACTTTTGAGTGGGATAACTTTTACATACAAGCTCTGATTGATGCACTTATTGCATTTTTGGAAAGGTATCTATGTGTACAATAGAATTAAAATGTGTGAAAATATAGTGTCAATTTTTTACCCCATTTTATTCCTGGAAACACTCCTAGAAGGTTTCGTATCCAATTTTTCCAAACTGGGTCTCACCAGTCAAAACAATCTCGTGAGTTGATCCTCCACTTTTTACACTATAAATTCATCGAGATGGATAAAAAATAATATAATGATCCAAAATGAATCATCCACTACTACTTATTATGTTATGTAAGCAAGTCCTTTTTCTTACTAGATATGGTGTCTTCAATTAGGGCATATTGTTCTTTGATAATATCAATATTTGGCATCCTTCCAATAAGTTTTTATTTTCAGTCCGCCTGAATATCAATAATGGAACATTCTTGGTCACTTGTCATTGTCTTCAATGTTCATAATTCATTCTCCTTGAGTCCAAAAAAAATATCCTTGTTGTTCACTCCCTTTTGCATGAGAGATTCCTCTTGTCACAAATTTTACTTCATTCTTGGAATCATTACTTGGGAAAATTTTATGATGTAATTTTAATCCTCTTACAAGAGGCTATGAAAGAAACAATTATAACCAATTAAAAAATAAAAATACTAAATTTATCTAAGGAATAAAACAACAACAATAATCAAGGGACAAGGATGTGAATTACTTATCTTCAATAATTTTTCTTCTTGTTTCTTTCTTCTGTTTAGACACCATTATAAATATTCCTGCAATCTTTATCAACCTTACACAACTTCCTTTCCTCAATTAAGCATTCCAAATCCAATTCTAAGGTGTCCCACAAACCCTAGAATTTAAAATAGAGTAACCTTTTCCTCCAGTATCATTTATAATATTAATCCATGTCACGGTCTTGGTTGTTTACCAATCTATTTTTGAGCATAGAAATAATAGAAATATTGCTATCTCCCTTTTGTATGAAAATACTTCTTCCTACTATATAGATTTTTACTTTTTGATGCCACCATAATTCATTGTAATGGTATTCTTCATAAAGGTATTCCTTTATAGGAAAGGTTCATAATATAATTATAAAGGAAGTACCAAAGTTATGCATAAAATTTAAAAGAATAATGAAATTGAATAGAACGAAAAATACTTATCTCTTGATTGAAATAATCCTTTGACTTATTTGGAGGTGGTTAATCATACTCATCCTCAACATTAACTACTAATGTATTATTCTTTTGGACCATAAATACCAATTCATCCTCATGATATAAAAGAGATGCGTCACACTATATTCACTTGCATCCAACATTCTAAGTATTTCTCTAGGGTTTCATCTCACATACCCTAGGATTTTCATTAATATATTTAATACAAGTTGTAATTTAAAAAACTTCTATGGTTTACAAACCATAATAATTTCAACTCTTATGCCACACAACCATAAATATTTCAAGGAAAATCACATACTTTAATACAAGTGTTAAGTAGGAGAAGGATCCTAGCTCCCTCTAGCTTATCATCATATTAATGCTTGAAAAATGTTGATATCTCATATGATTCATATTCTTCTTTGAACCTATTTAATATTCTCATATACATGAACCTTTTATGTATAATACCTTTACATTGCCACTCTTGTGCAATAGCTTCCATTTTTGTTCAAGAAATGTGCCATTTTGAAAAAACATAATCACGGACAAAAATATCATTCAACAATAAGCCATTTTAGGTGTCTTGTATCAAGTACATTTATCCCAAACTCGGGAGGTAATAACATTTTTTTCATCCATGTTTCTAAAACCATTATTGTATATTCCAGTGGAATTCTTCCTTGTAGACCTTGGTATTGGTTGCAATACCTTGTATTAGCTCTATCAGTCCTTCAATTCTAGGTCTTGGTCGACACTTTATGTTCTACTAGAACCTTATCACTTAAGTCCTTACACTCCATGCCTATCCTATGCTTATTATCAGCCTATTTTGTTTATACTTACAGATATCCCCAACTTGGTATGTTTGGTTTTCTCTTATGTCCTTCAAAAAGTTTCAAATCATGGTAAGTAAAAGATTCTTGAGTGAATGCAATCCATATGAACTTTGCTAATTCCACAATTGACTTCCAAAAATAGTCTTGTAATATGTATGTTATGCAACTTAAAAAAGAGGCCATTCCATAAAATTCATCCATATCTTATGGATAGAGTTTTTTCAAAAAAATGAAGAAACATTATACACTGGTCATTTTGATGCCATTATACAACTACATTCCTTCTTCCTTATTGATTGTACTCCTCCATCACAAGCACTTAGTCTTACTTTCAAGAAGCTAATCCACTAGGCGTGTCATCTCATGGCTAACTTCAAATGAATTCTCTTTAACCTTGATTGTATCTTATCTTATGGTTTCTCTTTAACAACCTTTGCTCTGAAACCATGGTCTTTTTCTATATTAGTGTATAGTAGAATATTATTTTCTAAATTTGATAATTACTTCTAATGATTTATTATTTTAACTTGTCATATATCATATGTGTCATTAAGCAATTATACTTAGAACATATTCAACAATAATACAATAATAGTAGGATCAATAAGAGATAGCCAAACACAATAGAAATAATAAATTTTCCTTGGGAAAATCCACTTGAGAGAAAAATCCAACAAATTTTCTTCTTAGGAGAAATAATTCTTCAAAAGTAAAAATCAAAATATTTTTAGAATTTTTTTCTCAATCAAAATTCATATTACTAGTCAAATTTTGGCAAAATGTTGATTAAAATCCTCCAAAAGGCATGCTAGTCAACTCTAGTTAGAGAGGAAAAAAATTATCCTAAGGTTAACTAATCAAATGGCCAAAATTCAGCCTAAGGTAAATTGTGGTCAAAGTTCTCATAATTTGGTCAAAATCAGAGATTTTTGTGATCAAAATAGCCTCCCTTCCATGGTTAAACTTGTCCAAAGATTCAATAAAACAAAAATTAGAAGAACTCAGTAAAATAGGTCCAAAATTGTGTGGTCAACACAAAATTATTCTTCAGTCAAACAATAGTCAAAACAGTAGTCTGAATCTCAGTTGAAACAAAACAAGAAATTCAAATATGTTCAAGCAGCTTCAATGTCTTTATCAAACCTCAAAAATTTCATTCCTTCTCCTTGCAAGCATGAATATAAATATGTAGGATTGTGAGTGATATGATTTGTCAAAATGATGGAGGTCAAATTGACATTTATAGTGGTCAAAAAAATGTGGGGTTTTACCAAGGGTCACACCCATTCACATGGTGGGGTCGACTTGGGTTTTTGGGGCTAGTATCTACATGAATGCCATTATTAATTATTATTTTTTTTCATTTTTTGCAATTTTCTTTGGATAATTTAGGATACATATTTGGAATGCAAGAATAATTCCCAATTATACAAGAAATGAACACTTATTTTATTGTATTGGAAGAGAGGCTAAAGAGCATAGCTTTGTAGAGTGAAATTATCATTAATATAGTTAATGACAAGTTGTGAATCTTCATAAATATGTCACATGATGAATTACCCTTTCCTTGGAAAGTAGTAACAGAATCCTAAGAGCCATAATTTTATAAAAAATATTTTTTTCCATTCCTATATAGATTGACAAAGAAATGCTAGGAGTTTCAGAAAGGATCAAAATCCCCTGTGCCTCTCCTTGAGATGGGTCTCCTTGACTGACCCATCAAAAATTCTCAAGGGAGATCATGTTGAATCGAAATGTATGTTTAGGTGTTGGAGGAAAAATTGTGTGTGGAATATCCTTATATCCTTTTAGTCGTTGAGTGTTTATCCAAGATTTTAGAGCATCTTAAATTGATTAACCTTCCCATGACAAGTTATCTCCCAAAAATTTGTGTATTTTCATCACTACAAGGAAAAGACCCTCTAGTGGATGTTTTTGAGGAAACCCTTATAAAAATATACCAGACATCCGTTTCTAGCAGAGGTTACTAGAGGAGGTTGGTGGGTGGAGTTTTTTGCGGATGTTTTTGGTTCGGTGCACTTATCATCCTAAACTACACTAGTGCATTCAACAAGAGAAAGCACCGGTGCGAAAAAAACATTGGCACACCGGACACTGTGTGCTCGGTACAAACCCACCCGTTGCGTCTTATTATTGTAGCACACCAGTGCTTTACAATGATTTCACACATGTGCGTCCTAAAACCCCGCACTAAAATAGAAACCATCCGGTGCGGTCTTAAGAAATTGCATCAGTGCACCTATAAAACCCCACGCACCAGAACATGGTTAAATAAAAAAAAATTATGGCCAGAAAACCGCATTTTTCACTTTTCTCAATGCTCCAGAGCTCTCAAGCCCCGGTGAAACTTATCCTTGTCTGAGCTTCCCTGATATTAGTGCTCCCATTGCACCCATTGCACCCACTACTGTTGTCCATTTCCCACCAATCTCTAGCTTGAATTTTTCAAAACGGTGGGAAAATTTACTTTTGAAAATTCTACAGCCAGTATGCCTCCTTGACAACCAAATGTACAGGTATTTTTCTTGTTTTTACATAATTAAGCCTTTTAGTGGATTAGAATTTTAAATTACCTTAAAATTATCCATTTAAAAAAATATATTGTTGTGCAGTGCACTCAAGCCGTTCGGCTTGCACCAGTTCATGGTGCTGCCTATAAATTTATAGGTCGCACCGCAACCGGTGCTAGCATATCTACACTGGTTCTAGGGACATACCAAAAGATTCATCATGCTATTTTAAAATTTAAAAAATTTGCGGTGCGGTTGGTTACTTGGCTGCACCGTTGACCCTGTGGAATAGTGGCAATGTGGTGCATTAACTTAAATATCCACCCCGAGGTGGGTATTTTTTTCAACGCACCGCATTCTGAAATTTCGACAGGGTCAACGATGTGGCCTGGTAAAATACTGCATTGTTGACTATGTAATGATGTCAGGAAGTCGGTGCACTGACAGAACTATATTCCACGGGGCGTAGAGTTTGCTCACCACACCACCCTCCTGACGCGGTCCATAGTCAACGGTGCGATCTTTTATACCACCACACCGTTGACTTAAGAAGAATGCCAGGAGGGTGGTGCGCTGAAAATTTTCAGTTGCACCGCCTCCGATGCACTGAGGATTTTCTGGTGCAACGTCGCCAGTGCACGACAAAAAAAGATGCACTAGTACCAGTGCATGCCTATTTTTGTGGCGCACCGACTATTTTTTTTTTTCCAAAAAAATTTGTATATGTATATTCCCAAATACATGTCTCATTTAATTAAAAAAAAATTATTTAATATGTCAATCATTCAGAGACGTGAAAGGAGAGAAGAGATGGAACAATAGCAACAACAGGTGGACCAATATAACATGGTTCGCGTGTGGGAGGCACAAGAGAGGGAGAGAGATGAGTACCCTCACCCTATTATAGCAGCTACCCAGGGGCTCCTAAGGCAGGTAGGCCTCCTCAATTTCTATGAGGAGACTACTTCCCTAAAGGGCTACGGTTTGTTTTTGAGACATCTTATCCGCAGGCGGAATGCCCACCTACAGTCTTTTCAGGTTGGTCCTAACTAGTGGTACATGCCCACTGAGGAGGACATATAATTCATTATAGGGCTATCGAGGAGAGGGGTGGATTTTCCCTCATTCCTAGGTTCTTATTGGCTATGCAGCAGGGAGTCAGTTAGTGTACTCCCAGAGATACATTAGTGTAGATATACTATCTTCTTCAAATTTTCAGGTCTCCAGAGGTCAGTTACGTATTGCTACATTTGGTAATGAGGAGGTGAGGTGCCTCTCACTTCTAATTTTGACCATTTCACACAACACCAGTGATGGGAAATGCATTAGTAGCCCACTTCTATATTATGTTGATTCTTTAGTACAGGAGCAACGACTTGTCAGGTGGTCTGCCATTTTTTTGTGGCAGTTCTGTACAACCTTAGATAGATGTCGTGTTCATGCAAAAGGGAGGGTCAACTTCCATTTTGCTTCAGAGATTTTTTGTTTATTTTTTAGAGGTTTCCAGAGACGAGGCCTACCTTTTTTCAGCAGCCTCGTAGCCGATGTTGGAGGTACAGATGCACATGTGGGGACAAATGATGCCTAAGAGGGGCGAGACTGAGTTTTTTGCGAGGATATTGCATGATGCACTGGAGTTTCTAGCCAGTGTTGACAAACATCCCTTCGTTATGGTCCCCTGTCCTTATACTGGTTTGGATTGGTGAGGGTGTGCCAACATCTGCTTCACATATGATGAGTCGTCAGATGATAGAGGTAATATTACTATTTTATTTGAATTTATTCTAACATGTTCTTTAACTTGTTTTTATTATATTGAGTAATGAAATTGTCTAATTATTTTTGTGTACTTGTATATATTTTGCAGACATTGGGTGTTTTGATGGCGACGACATGCCAACACTACCACATGATCTAGATGTGGATCCTGATGATGATTAGGATATGCCAGATGCCGAGGATCATTAGGAGGACGATGAAAATAGACCTGCTCCTACTGGTGCGCTGGTACCACCTTTTTCTAGGCACGGTAGGCTTGATATCAGATTGAGGATGGAGTTGGGTGACCAACTTTGTGAATTTATTGTTGAGGTGGGAGTCAGGCCCGCTACTATGAGAGACATACAGGTTGATGGTAGGCTGGTACATATGCGGAAAGGCATGCGACGTGACATGTACAGCCTGATGCGGCACGTTGTAGGAGATACGACCTTAGTTATGTGGCTAAGGAGGACCCTTGCACGTTATAGGCATGGTCAAGATGTAGCACATGATCGAAAGTTTGCGAGCAGCATCGACGTGTCATCTCATGATCACGATCAGGGGAGTGATCATCATTCACCTTGCATTGCGCTAGATGAGCAACCTCCACTAGCATCGAGTAGCAGTCACATGGAGAGCAGGTTGGACCATCAGCCACATCGAGTCAGTAGCCTACAACATCCAGTAGTACTAATGATCATGATCAGGTTGGACCATCGACCATGTCGAGTCATCACGATGAGTAGCCAATAGTTGATCCTGATCAGCCTGAGGCACCAGTACCAGACCAGTAGGAATGTGATGATCAACATGTATTTGAGCTTGTCGAGGCTGCACCATTGATTGAGCAGGCCTCAACTAGTACTGCTATTGATGATGTACCATGAGCTGATATATGACATTTATATTACAGCTATATATTTTTGACATTATTAAGTTATATATATATATATGTTCCATGTATTTTATGTTCATGTTGCAATTATACTTAATTTACATGTTGGTGATCATCATGATGTGTATATTGTTAGGTCATGTTAGATATGTTCATTTAATATGCAGCTTGCAGATAGATGTGTATGTGATAGCAATTATTTCACATGAGATGTATATTTGATGTTTGTGTTGTGATGATTTTATACAATGCTAAGTGTGTTTTGTTAGATGATCATGATCACGATGATGTTAAAGAATTTGAATGTGTTTTTTAGTCGAATATGATGTTTGTATGATGGTTATCATGATCGTAATGTTTATTAATTAATTTAATATTAAATTATCATGATATTGTAAAATTGTAATATTTGTAATTCTAATTGTATGTAAAATTCTAAAATTGTAATTGTATTTGTAATTGTAATTTTAATTTTAATTGTATGTAAAATATTTGTAAAATTTTAATTGTACTTGTAATATTTAATCTATTGTAGAATGATTGTAATTTTAATTTTAATTGTAATTGTATATATGTAAATTTGTAAAATTGTAATTGTATATATGTAAAATTCTAAAATTGTAATTATAATTGTAATTGTAATTGTACGTAAAATTGTAAAATTGTAATTGTAATTCTAATTCTATGTAAAATATTTGTGAAATTTTAATTGTATTAATGTGAAATGATTGTAATTGTAATTGTAATTGTAATTGTAATTGTATGTGAAATGGTAAAATTGTAATTGTACTTGTAATTGTAATTATAATTCTAATTCTAATTCTAATTCTAATTCTAATTGTATGTAAAATATTTGTAAAATTTTAATTGTATTAATGTGAAATGATTTTACTAAAACTTTTAAATTTAAATTTGTAAAATTTTAAATAATTGTAAAATAATAAATCTACAATAATATGAATTTTTGTAACATAATAAAGTTTAGAAAATAATGCAAATAAGTTCATGTACTTTAGAATTAACATTATTTTATTATGATCTTACATACAAAAAAAGAACTTTATACAGTGCAACATTTTTTTTGAGATCAACATAACTACAAATTATCAAGTGAAATGTTTATTTTAACATTAACACAATGCAAATAACCAATTAATTCAAAATACATATTATAATGTTTCGAAAAACCCATCTCAAAAGGTATAAATATTGATGAAATAACACATATACCATATCATTCTCGGTTCTCATGATCACCCTCATTATCTTCTAGCTCCCATGGCATGATAACACTATTTTTCTCAAAAATATGTTTTGATCTAGGGTCATGTCTTAGTATGAACCACCAATCCCTATCCAATATATTTGGGTAAAAAAACACTTGGTTGTAGTGTTTGGGGAAAACATAGGGCTCCTTAGCTTCATCCCACATCTTTCTTGAGTTGATACATATCAGCCTACTATCATGATCTTCCATTACATTATTCTGATCAAAGGTGTCCCATCACTTGCACCTAAAACTAACACATTGGAAAGAAGAGAAATCCACTTCAATGATCTCTTATATCTTTCTAACGTAACCTAACATCCCTTGTACTAGGTTTTGATCACGGTGGCTAGATCGACTAGATTTATCAAACTCAACTTCCACTCCATAGTCTTGTGTGATTTTTCCAGCATCGGCATTTTCTGTGCAAAAATGGTGTCCATATGCCCATATAGATGGGAACAAATGCACCTATTATAAAAAATTTAAAAAAACTCATAGTGTCATGTGTCTTATAATAACCCAATAGTTAAAATATGAAACATAGATGTAATTACATTTGAAATGTGCATTATTAAGTTTCAAATGTACATATAAATTAAATAGATTATTACCGATTTGCTGCATCCAATCCCTACGTTTAGCGCATCCTCTTCAGCACGCGGGTAACGACCAGTTGCACCAAATTTTTCTCTGACTTGGTCGGAAACCCAACTGTTGGGGCATATTTTTGGTATATTTTCTTTTAAATGATCGAGATAATGCACACTTGTACCATTCAACCATCTGAATTATTTCCTGTAATTATTCCATTTAATCCTCTTTCGTTCGTACAATGTGACCCATGGTTGTGTCGCTTCAGAATTGTAAACGACGAATTTATTAATTGCTTAAATTTATGCATTTGCTAATGAAATCAAGCTGACATTATATAGTACATAGAGATGAAAATATACATTATATTGAAGTTCAAAATGAATATTTACTTTGTGTAAATTTTAAAAATTATAAGTCACTTACTCTTTATCAAGCGCTTTTTTCCACTCATTTGGAGAAACTCCCCTTCTCTTTTGTCTTCATCCCTTTCATCATCCCAAATCACCGCACTTGGTCTGTTGTCGATCTTATTTATGTACTCATTGGAATAATAGAAATACTCATACGATATGTACCCCTCTGCCATAGACCCCTCGGGTTTTACCCTTTGTCAAACAAAACCTTTCAATTTCTTCATATACCTATATAATAAGAACATCCAATGACAAGAAACCACCCCAACTAGTTCAACCTCATCTACTAGGTGGATTAGAAGATGAACCTACAAGTCCATGAAACTCGTCGACAATTCCTTCTCAAACATACAAACAATCTCAACTATCTCTAGACGCCACCATGGAATGCTAGCCACATGAACCTCCTTTGACGTGATCCAACGTACAAATGCAGATAATTTAGATATGGCATGTCCTAGGTCTTGAGGGAAATCATGTTTCACACACCCACACACGAACAAAGGATAATGACACTGCAAAGTTATAAACACATGCAATAATATACAAAATTAGTTATGTTTTATGATCCCTGCATGGGATAAAATTTATTAATATAACAAATAATAAAATCATGCTTTTGACATTATACGTACTCTTAGAAGATTCATATGGTCATGTGATTTCAACCCCCACAAATGGTCATCCACGGTGAAGCAGCACCATAGTGAAGACCCGTATGAATATGGCACCCCCACACACATTATAACTTCCTTTGCCAAAGAAAGATCATATTTTTTAAAAATCCATGGGACATCACCTTCTTTGAAATACCATGAATAAGAGGGACCAACACCTGTCTCTAATCCTGTAATTTCTAATCATCTTGGCCAATGTTTATTTTTAGTTTTTGAAGTAATAAGATATTTCCTAACAGCCAATGTATCACTTTGTTTCGATGATATGTTCCTCCATAAAGAAGATGAAACATTTTTAAATATATGTATAGGATCTAATACGTCGGTAATCTTAAGATGCTCCCAATATGGGAGGTTATAAAATATAGATTTATTTTTCATCCCAATGGACAATTTCTCAACATAGGTGTCAAAGAATTCTGGATCATCGAACATAGGCTCCCCATTTGAATCGAACATTTCTACTAACTCCTTCTCCTTCTCTCTCGTATATTCTCTAAGCCATTCAACTGGTGTCGTTATTGGAGGCCTTTGGGTTCTCTCTCGTTTACCATTGAAAGTAGATGTTTCTCTTCTGTAAGGGTGCTCTTCTAGGAGGAATACCCTGGAGCAATCATACACTAGCTTTTGTAGGTCCTTGGACCATCTAGATTTTAGAGAAGGTCCACAACATTTACATCCAAAATACCCTTTTTAGAGAAGGTCCACAGCATTTACATCCAACATTTACAAGACCTGCGAGATTATTGTATACAATTAATATGCATGTCACATTAAAGATTATCATGAAGATCAAACAATTACAATGAATTAAATAATTAATATGTGAAAGAATATTGTTACGTATATAAAAAAATCAATAAATTAAACTTATAATTTATCAGAGAAAACTCCTAAGCCTGGATAATCATGTGTCCTGTAAGCACATATGCCATACAACATAAAATCATCTCTACTACGATGGGTCTTGATAAATAATATACATTTATCCCATCCCATAATTCCTTCAACTCAAATAACATTGTTTGTAAGTGGACATCCATATTCTTCACTTGTATTTTACCAAGGACTATGAGATCCAACATAAGATGTTCATTCTTCACGGAAAACCATGGATGGATATTGTTATTGATCACTACTACAGTCCAAATAGAATAGTTGGTCTTCTGGAGGGAATATGGGTTGACGCCATCCATGGATATGTTGAGTCATAGACTTCGTACTTCATCCTTGAATTTTTGGGGCCATGTATCCTCTATATGCTTCATGGCTATTGAATCAGTTGGGATTCGCATAACTCCCAACTTACTTCTGTGTGGGGCATGCCATCCCTGCAACATAGCTAATTATTTGCAACGAAAGAGCCTTTGAATCCTTGGGATTATAGGCATGTGCCTCAATATCTTAAGAGGAGGACCAGTACATGATTTACCCTTCTTTTTTTATTTATCATACCTGTCATGCCCACATTTCGGACATTTCTCTTTGTCTTCATTTTCTCCTCTATATAGAATACAATAATTTGGACATGCATGATATGATATGTACTCAACACCCAACATTTTCAACAATTTATTTGCCTCTTCGCAGCTACCAGGTAAGACATTATCACTCGAAATAATCTTATATTTGAATAACCTGTATTTGGTGATCATGGAAAAATATATTAATAATTGTACATTAATGTTGATCATAAAATTTACCATTTGCAATGTTCATTGTGTACTAATTATATTTCTCAAATTTATATAAGGGAAGAATTTATGGTAACTTACCTCAAAATTTCCGAGAAACATGCATTTGACAAGCCAAACTTTTCTTTCAAGTTGTACAGTAACATCGTTTTCCACAACTAGGTAGACTTTGATTGATCGCTAGGTCGAAAGAGATGGGTGGTTGCTATGTGGAATTATGAATTACGGATAAAACACATTACCTTAATGTGGTTCTATGCATTTAGAACAATAGATCAAAGACTTTGCAGAAACTTTCTCAAAGAGTAAATAGACACACAAAATGATAGAGGAACTTACTTGTGATCCAAGCGCTTCCTATTCTCCTTATGTCACCCTTGTTGCAGCTTCCAATCCAACTTTGATCGCCATACTAGTTCCTGCAAGTATAAACACTAAACAACAAAGAGATTGCAATACACATATGCCTATTTTTCTTAATCAATTAAATCTATGAAACATGAAACATATATATTAGCTAAGAATCCATGATATGAAAAGTAGAAACATAAATAGATACATATGTGGAAAATGAGCAGCAATCCTTACTAATGGATAGAAGTGGGAGGTTACAACCAGCGATCGATTTGATGCCACCATCTCTAGCATCATCCCAGCCTCATCACAATAAACATCTCACCAGCAGCATATTGCTCTTATAATACACTCAATTGAGAATCCAACAAAATTTCTTTACCAAATTTATTCTATGCTCACTTTATAGGGAAATTGAAGGTATTTTCTCTACCAATGACTTTCTAATAATAGGGAAGACATTTTTCCAAGCTCAGAGGTGTTAGATGGACACATGGATTTGAATTTTGACACATATGGACTCTTCTAGAAGGCAGTGGCCATGTGGAGATTCCAGAACAATGAGAATTTCGCTCCCATTTGACCAACGCACTCTTGAATGTTGGGAAGTACTTTGTAGAGCACCCTTGAATGGAGGTAACTGCATATGCAAAGTAGTTAGTCCCTTGAGAGGCTGCTTTGGTGAGTTCATAGGTGATATAACATGTAATTGAAATCTTGGAAACCTTGCAATGGAAGTCATGGATGATTTGTTCTTATTCTTGTCTTAGGGCATGTAGCAACTGAAATTATAGGGGATGATAACCCTATTTCATTGGTTCTGGGGATGATGTCCAGTTTAACCAAGTCATTGGGAATGATGCCCAAATTTACCTATAACAGCTGCCCCTAAAGCATGAAGTTAGAATAATAACAATATTTTTTGAATGTGGTGCTTTACACTCTGGTGGGCTAGAACTAGAGCAGAGTGGCGACCTGCATCAATATTAAAATACACTACATCATGATATATCCTCTTGATCACGCATTGTTGAGGGAAGGCATTCCAATGCTTAGCACATAAACTATGTAATAACATGTACATAGTGTAGAAAATCATCTACATTGGAATGTTGCCCAATACAGACATGCCTACATATATAGGCCCATGTTCATATGATGATCTGTATGTAACGTCACCGTACAGATGATGTGTACAACAATCCTGAAATCGTAGCTCAGATGGATGAAACTAGATCCGAGGTCTTCTTATCTTGTTCACTCAATCTTTTGGGTACAAGTCTAGCCATGCAAATATATGATTTGTATTCGAACATGGTAAGACATTGTTTGATTACTAGCCAATGATGTGAGCTATTAACAAACGCGAGAGAACTACCATTGATGTTAATGGCCCTCAAGGTATTGCAGTACATTTCATAAGGCGTGAATAGATGATTTGATGTCGAACGCCAAACAAAATATTTTGGTCAAAATTATGGAAGTGAGGATCTTGTTGATGTTGTAACAAGCCTCATGGTACTGGAAGATGATGTTTCTAAGTAAACTTTCTGGATGATGATTTAACGTCGAGAGGAAGTCACTTTATTGTGAAAAGGGAGTTACTAGTTTTGGAGACAAAATGTGACTTGATATAGCAATGTTCAGGGATGACAGTCATGAGAATGAAGGTTTATGAGTATTTCAGAAGGATGAGTATTCACTAGATTACTTCTCTTGAACATATCGGCGACACTAAGTTGAGTTGGCAGCATTGACCCAAAACCGAAGTGAATGTATGATGAACCATAGGTATGAATGAACCATCAAGAATATTACCCAACCCAAATAGTCATGATGATGGAATGAAGTGTCATATTCAAGAGCGACCTGATATTGTAAAAGTTATGTTCACTTTCCCAAATTTTCCCCATTCATTTGTCGACCAGTACCCCTTTATTTTTTAACAAGCTTGAGGAGGATAACATATGCTTGATCTATAATTAAACCCTTTAGGTGAATAATGTATCACTATTTAATAATTTAATGAGTATAGCGATGAATGAAACACGATTCTTGCCATGATTGACAAGCCCATTGCTATTTTATGTTTTAATGAGCCTAATGACAATGAAAAATTGGTCCTTTTTCATATTTAGAGAGTTTGAAAAAGAGGAAAAAAGAAAACTCTGTCAGTACTTTTTCATAAATTTTTTGCTCAGATCTGAAAAAGTGTAAAATAATATCTGAGAGAACCTCCTAGCCATGTTCGACTAAGGCATTCCTTTTTCATAAACAATCTATCTTATTTTGGAAAAGGGTTAAACTTATACTGAGTAGATATCAATTCATTTACTTTTACGTGCTCAAAAATACAAGTGCTCGACAATCATTTCACATTATCTGAGTCTGAAAAGAGCTAAAAGAAGACTCCATGGGTTCCTTTTTCATTGTTATCGAAGCTCAAAAAAGATATAAAAGTGCACTTCAAGTCCTTTTTTGTTTTTATCAAATCTCGAAAAATAAGGATAAAAGTATGCTTTGTGGTTAAATCATTCTTGAAATAAATGTGCACGACCAATTTGCTCATCAATTGCAAACTTGTTCAGAATCAACATCAAATCGATTAAAAATACCTATTTCACGATAAAAATGAATAAAACCATAGTCACGTAAATAAATGTTATTTGCAAATAATCAAATGACTAATTTAAAGATTTTTTCTATTCATTTTTACCGTTTGAAAGTTACCATTTTCATTTGGATCTTTGAACCTGTT
The DNA here is from genome assembly GCA_034641835.2 of Pinus albicaulis. Taxonomy (NCBI): domain Eukaryota; kingdom Viridiplantae; phylum Streptophyta; class Pinopsida; order Pinales; family Pinaceae; genus Pinus; species Pinus albicaulis. The sequence continues at coordinate 982,775,736 of CM076570.1, forward strand.
TTTCCCCCGAACTTCAGTGGTCGATTGCATGCAATTGGTAAGAATTTTTTGAATGCCCCCTGCTAGAGCACATGACCCCCAATCTTAATTTCATTCACCTAAGTAATGTTCCCAAATTTTAGCTTCAAAGCTAAATGGAACATTAGAGTTAGCAGTATCTTTAGCCGGTGAATAAATGGGTAGAAAAGCCCATAAGTCTCCTAAGAAGGAATAAAAACACTTCAGGTGTGAAAGGAGACACTCCTTCCAGCTTAATAAAATACCTCCATGTGTGAACAGGGATAATATCAAGTTGATTCAGTCTACTTTACTAAATCAACAACGCAGATGTGGAGGAGCGGGGTTCAAGGAAGGAATAACACAGTTTTGGAGGGAGATGAATCTCTTGATGGAAATGACCTAATTGGGTGAGGAAAAGGGCAATAAAACTCACATTTTATTTAAGGAAGAGGATGGCAGCATTATTGGGGATGTTTTTAGATTATTATTTTGGTCTGCTCAGAATTTTTCTTCCTCTTGGTATTTAGCAGGGTTGTTGTGTTGTTTAGCACCGGGTGTTCCCGAGTGGGAATCCCACCTCTTTCCTTGCGGAGCCTCTTGGGAGAGTTTTCATTCATTTTCCACATCATGTTTTCAGGCCAAGCTTTATATTACTTAATCTGCACATTTTCTGCAGGTTATTGTGTTGTGTTGCAGAGTGCAGCAGTGGAAGGGATTGGAATCCCACTTTTCTGAGCTAGTTTCTCATAGGAGGGAGGTTTCCTTCCATTTGGAGATATGTTTGGAGAGGTCTCGAGATCATTTCAGATATGTGGTATCAAACCACACATTTCCCCACATTCCTAGCATTATTCCAGCTAGGGAATGCATTATTTTTTAAGGCAGCTTCAGTGGATGGTCTAGTGGCTTCTTTGCAGTGTTTCCTTGTGATTGAGAGGTTCATCCTTTCATGGGAGGAAGCCTTTGAGGGATATACATCAGATCAGACATATTTCAGCCTTGTATACTCTTATTCTTTAGTGTTGCAATGATTATTCAGTAATTTTCTGAATATCACATTTGTATGCAGAGTGTATGACAAGAAATCCTTCTCGGGTTCTCTTGTATTTTGTATAACGAGACTAGTTCTCAGTTCTTCAACATTATTGATTAATATATGAGTAGATATAATTGTTCTCATATTTTCTGATTTGAAACCCTCATAATACTGTGCTATCTCTTTTGAGCATAATTTCTGAGTAACAGTGTTCTGGGGTTTAGTGTTTTTCAGCTACACTAGGTGGTGAGAGGTCTGTTTACCTCAACTAGTTTCATTTCTTTCTAATATCCTCTTGGAATTAGATGCTAGATTGATATATATAATGGGTACAAGTGATGGTTTAAATTTTTATGGCTTATATTTATGGAAATGCATTTTTCTGTGGATGCATTATTGAGCAGTCCATTTTTAGAATATTTTAAGATATTCCCAATACTGCTTATTTTCCCTATTTTGGGATATTAAAATGGTATCAAAACTTCAATATTGGCTTAGCTTGTGGATCTTAGGCCATTATACTTTCAGGAGATATGGAAAGAAAAGAGAAGGCTCCATTATGTGAAGGGAGAAAGGAAGAAAGGCTTACAAAGCTTCTTCCAAGATCTATGCAGAGCTTTCAAGGAGAGCTGAAGAAAATAATAATGGAGATGGGATATCCAGAGGAGTTTAGATCTAGAGCTGAATCTAGATTTTCACATGGTGAGTGTGAGCATGCAGCTACACAACATGATGCACAACACAATCAAGTGCCCAGATCTATCTTGAGATGGATGAAAGGAGGGAGAATACCTAAGAGGGAAAATCTTAGTGGATTGTTGCAGGGGTATGAATCTCAAACTGAGAGGTTTAGAGATCATATCAATTTCCAAAAGTATTGAAAGATCTAGGTGGAGAAGAGTAAGCAGCAGGATGTAGAAAAATTTCTTCTATCTACTTTTGAAGGTTCACCTACATGTTCAGCTGGAGCTTCGGTGAAGGAGCTAGACTCCTATTTACAGCAGCACCATATTTCTAAAGATGAAGCCATCAAAATTGCAGTGCTGCATATTAGAGGTAAGGCCTATGCATGGTGGATTTTTGAATCTTGTTCTTTGAAAAATGCAAACACTTCCTCTTATGCAAGATTCATTGAAACATTGGTGAGAAGGTTTGATGGGAAACTTCCTAAGGCACATGAACAAGAAAAACTTAAGAGGACAAAACCGTTGCATGTGATGGAGGAGACTATAAAATTCACTCCACTTCAAAAAACCATGGGAGGAGCTAAAATCTTGCATGATACCTTGCTAGAGGCAAGATCCTTATTTCATATTCCTAAACAAGAGGGCATGAGGATCTCTTTTTCACAAAGGGATCAAATTGTTGAGAGGTTTCCCATACACATTGATGGAGATGAGGGAAACAATGTTGTCACATCTAGAGCACATCTAGTACCTCATGCAGAGGAAGGAGGAGCACATGCTCCAATGGGAGGGATTCTTGTATCCTTGCAAGAAGTTCCCCAGTATCTCATACATGGAGTTCCAAGCACAATCAGTGAGTATCATGATTGTGAAGCATTGCAGATGGAAGGAGGAGGTAGGGAGGAAGAGCAGCATCACTTGATGAGAGGCACACACCCTTCTCTATTTCAGAAAGCTAATGCAAGGAAGAGGCAGATTGATTTGCACTATGAGGGCAAGGGCAAGGTTTCCCAACCATATGTATAGTCTACTCTTGACATTGATGTCTCACTACATGGGGGCATTCCACCTGGGAGGCCACCAGATCTAGAGTTGATGAAAGACATCTTCTCTTTGGATTCACCACTCTTGGATTTCAGAGAGGTGAAGATTTTGGAGGATAAATTTGGCATGGGAGATGTCAAAGTAGTAGGTAGCAACATGAGGACAAGAAACATTTTGGAGGGGAGGACTGTAATATTCCAAAATTTTAGCCTCCAAGCTAAATGGAATATTAGAGTTTTTTTGTCACTAGGTAGCTGAATAAATGGGTAGGGAGGCCCATTAACCTCTTTAGAGGGGTCAATAACACTCCTAATGTGAAAGGAGTGAGAATAAGCAGCTAATTTGAGCACTCTTGGGTGTGAACAGAGATGGGATCATTTTGATTTAGTCAACTTTGACCAAGTCAACAAAGCTGTCTAGATACATTGAACTTCCTTGATGGGCAGTGCAGTTTTGGTGGAGGAAAACTTGCATGAGCTGGATGGCACATGTGGATGGGACCCAATGTCGAGAGGTTCACTTGCTATATGTGGAGAGGATGGGAGCCTTTTTTATTCATGATTTTGATTTGATAATTTGATCTTGTCTATTTAGACTTGGCTTCCTCTTGTTGTTTAGCAGGATTGCAGTGTTGTTGAGCACAGGGTGTTCCCGAGCGTGAATCCCACCTCTTCCCTTGAGAGGCCTCTTCGGAGAGCTTGTACTGTATTTCTACGCATCTAGGCTTGAGGCCAAGCACCATTCTTTGGTCCCAACATTATTTCTGTAGCAGGATATTGTTGAGTTGTAGGGTGTTGCAGTGGAGGTTTGTTACAACACTTCCGGGTCTGTTTCTCAGTAGAAGGTGCCTTCTTTCTCTTGAGAGATCAGCTAGGAAGATTTATGAGCACATTTCATATCTTCGAAGTAGGCCAAAGTATTTCTCATTTCCTATAGCGTAGTCGCTTGCAGGAACTGTGTCATTTTTCATAGAGTTGCTACAGCAGGGTTAAGACCCTTGTTTCTGAGCTAGTTTCCTAGGGAAAGGGCCAACCCTTCTCCTGGAAAGCTAGAGGAAGGGATTCTCATCCCTCTTTTGTATTATTCAGCTATATTTTTTTAATTTTGTAGTAAGAATGCATTTTGTAAGCTGAATATTCAGATCTTCTCTTTTTGTACTTCTACTTTCATGAAACCCTTGCCGGGTTGGATTTATAATGCAATAAGGAGGTAAGATCTTAATTTTCTTGGCATATTGTTTCATAAAGTTCTAGATCCATGTTATTTTATCATTATACTATAGAAACCCTCATAAAATAATATTTTACATGATTCAGTCTTTTTTGCATAACATAAGTCATGGGATTTGGCTATTTTTAAGTTGATATGAAGTCGGGAGGTCTGTTTAACATATCAAAAGGGATTTCTTTCTGATCCCCTTTTGTATGTGAGGGCATAACATCATATTCTAAGGGAACCAATATTATTTCACCCAGTAAAAATGCAGATCTTCAGAAGTAACGTTTTCAGGGTCTATTTGCTGCATTTTCCCCACTTGGGAATGTGTAGAAGTTCTTCTTTTTCTACTGTTTCACTTATTTGATGGATATGTGTTTTCAAACACACCATATGAGTCTATTTTCTAGATCTCCAACTTAAGAATATCTTCAGATATTCTTAGTGTTGTATAAATTCCCTATTTTGGGATATTACAGTGGTATCGAAGCAAGTATTAATGTTTACACAAGACTAACTTCCCTTATTTTTATGAAAATCTCAAAAATTAATGTTTCTGGTGTTGGAAATGTTGATTTTCCCCACTTTTTATTAAGGGAATGGATCATCTTTCTTGCTACTGTATATATGATTGATGGACATGTGATCTAACACATTTTATGAGCTATATTGCTGCATCTCCAACTTTGGAACATCTTAAGGTGTTCTTGTTGTTGTAGAAAATCCCTTGTTTTGGATAGTACAGTGCTAGAGGCTACAACATAGTTTCCTTACATAACTGCGTTATTTTCAAGTATTCAGTTGCAGGGTGTTTTGACTACATTTTGGAGGAGAGATCTCTGGTGATAGGATTCTCCCTTTTCATTGTGGTGATCCATGGATTGGCCATCCAATCAATGTTTTTTTCAGATTGATTTTCTTATGATTCTATTTACTGCAGAATTCCTGAATATTGCTGCAGATCTGTAATTCGAGATCTCATATCTACTTCTATACTCTCATGTTTTGATCAAAACCCCAAGGGGAATCTGTAGAGGAACTCATCTAGTGTACAGATCTGATATAGATCTAATATTTTGTACACGGATCTGTTATAGATCTAAAATGTAATATATAGCTACTTCAGCCAATAAAATAACGTTGTCAAGCTTTGCAGTCTCATTATGTTGTTGCGGCACCTCAATCTTGAGGGTTTCTTCATGTAAATCTTCTATTTTTCTCTTGTACAATGTATGGGCCACATTATAGATTTGTTTTACTAATGTACATGTAATTTTTGAGCTTCCATATTGATATCCTACTTTAACTCAGTGGAACTGCGTTATTTTTGAAGCAGTATTGTTGTGCATGACTGCAACCCCATTCTTTGGGTGTTTTTCAGCCATACTAGGTGGTGGGAGGTCTGTTTACCTCACCTATTTTGATTTTTTTTCTCTCCTTTTGGTTTTATACATTAGAACCACTAATAATAGGGATCCGGGAGCTACAAAATCATTTTAGTGCACAAATTTGTGGAGAGAGCGTTATTCCAGCAGGCTTTGCTGTGAATTCCCATTTTGGGATATTACAGTGGTATCAGAGCGTTTTTCTTGGGAAAAACTGTGATTTCATTGAAGAACCAAAGCCAAGATGCATTCAGAAGAAGAAGAGCCTCTTATTGATCGGGAGAAGAGGTATCAGAACAGAAGCCACAAGAAATTTGATTCCACCACTAAGGATCAAGACAAGGGTAAAGCCCCTGAAACTGGAAGTGACAAAGAAGGAGAAGAGTTTGCAAGAACTCTTTTGGTATCCATGCAAGATCTTGCTAGAGAGATCAAAGAGATGAGAATGGACAGGATGAAGGAATTTCCTAGGATATTTCATCCTGGGCAAATCTCTGGCATGTCTCACTGCTGGAATGATCAACCAGTGAATCAGCCACAGGCTCCACAACGTTGTACTATGCCCACTATCTTGGCTATGGAGAATGAAGGGCCACAAGAGCAAGCATCCCTTGAAGAATACTTTGACGAATATAAATCTCAGAATCAGAGATTCAAGGACCACTTGAGTTTTCAAGAGTTTTGTCACCTCAAGGACAAAAGAATACCAAGGCATCAGTATAGAGATGGTGCATTCTTTCAAAATCATGATAGGCATCACTCTATGGGCAGATTCCTTTTTCCCAAGTTTGATGGGTCATCCACCAGTTCTGCCAAGGCATGGGTAGAAAAGCTGGACATCTACTTTCAGTTGAAAAAAGTCTCTGAGATTGAGGCCATCAAGATTGCAGCGCTACACTTTGAAGGTGAAGCACATAATTGGTGGTTCCATGGGTTGTCTACATTGGGCCATGTCAATGTGACTGCCTATTCTAAATTCACTAGAAGATTGGTGGAGAGGTTTGACAGAAAGGATCCAGAGGCACCTTTCATTAGCCTTGCAAAGTTAAAGCAATCAGGAAATGCAGAAACTTATATCTCTGAGTTTCTGAGATTATCTGTTATGGTTCCTGATCTGTCTACAGCAAGGAGCGTGTACATGTTCATTGATGGCTTAGATGAACCTTTGCATGGGTTGGTTAAATATTCCAGGCCCATCACTTTTCATGATGCCATTGAGAGGGCTAAAGACCTCCAAGATGCCTTGCCAAAAGTAAAGGAAACTTTTTAGATCAACGCCCCTCACCCTTCTAAAGGGAAGGAAGAGTAAGCTGCTCCTTCCAAGGAGAGCTCATTCAAGAAGCCTCTTGATATTTAAGTCAGTAGGGAGCTGAGAAAGAACAAACTATGTTTCACTTGCCAAGAGTCATGGGCACCTAGACACAGATGTGCTGCTCAGAAAGCACACTACATAGAAGTCTTCTTAGATTTTGAGAAGGAAGAAGAAGATGATGAACCAAGAAAATTTCACAACGCTGACAATGTTGAGGGAGATCCAACACCCTCTGGAGATGGGAATGGAGCCTTTGCTCCAATAGGGGGAACTCTTGCATCTTTCAGAGGAGTACCTAAGTACTTAACCTTAAGAGTACAAGGTTCAATCATGAATCAGAGGGATTCTGTACTGATTGACAGTGGGGCAACCCACAACTTTATTGATGCTCATCTTATGCAGAGGAGGGAAATACCCATTGATACTTTTGAGGGATTCTCTATTTTGGTCACTGGAGATAGGAAAATGCAATGCATGCACTATTTCCCATCACTTTTAGTCACTATGGAGACCTACACTTTGGTGGATCACCTTTTTGTAGTTGACATACCAGGCACCAATATAATTTTGGGTGTCCAATGGTTGATTACCTTGGGGAAAGTCACCACTGATTGGAAGGCTTTGCAAATGGAATGGGTGGATATGAAGAGTGGTAAAACTCAAATGATCCAAGGCATGCATACTTATCCTTCACCGAGCACTTCCACACAAACAACAGAGATGGATTTGCATAGTGGAAGCAAGGATCTCATAGTGCCTTCTCTTATGTTCATGAGAATTCTGCATGGGACATTCCTATCTAGTGGAAAACCACCTGGGAGGCCACCAGATTCATATCTTGTGGGTGAGGCCTCACAAAGTTCTACTCCAAATTTAGATCTAGGAGGGATTGGAGTAATGGGAGACCAAGCTACAATGTTGGGGGGCTTGGAAAAACTCAAGAGTGAGGGGGATCTTCTCCCTTCATCACTATCACCCCCTCTCATTTCTAGATCTGCGCTAAAGGAGGTGAAGAATTCGAGGATCATCCTTCTAACACACATATTTGTCATAAGATATGTCAAAAAAGAGATCAGCAACATGATAAGCACTCCCATGGATGTATCATCAGCGTTGTATTTTTTGAACAGTGTGGATCTGTACTGGAAATCTCAACTTCTTGTAGAGTATTCCAAAGATCTCCACACATGTATGATACTAGATGACATGCAGCAAGAAGAGGGCTACTTAGTCCAAGTGGGAGTCATCTATCATCATGGTAGGGTCTTCTTGGCTATAGCTTCCAAGCTCAAGAAGAAGATACTACAAGGGGCACACAAAGAATTCTTTCTCAGCCATATGCAGTCCATGAAGATCTACACCCTGATCATGAGGAGCTTTGATTGGGAAGGCTTGAGAGAGGAAATGCATCAAAACTTTCAAGAGTGCATGAGCTATGTGGAGTTGGGGCAGCCAATGGACTCTATGCAAGAGTCATTTTAGCCAGTTCTTCCTTCTTTTGAGAGGAGGGGAATGCCCATGCATAACTCCATGTGTATGAGGAACTATGATGGTAAAGGATCTGATCATGCAAAGCAAGTTTTATTTTCTGATTTGTCACAATATATTACCATGTTTTTGCAATCTATGACTCCTAAAGGGAGTGATAGATCATGTGGATCTCATCTCTTTTGGTGGGCCAATAGAAATTCTGAACTTGGCCACTCCCTTGTTGTGCAAAGGGAGATTCCTTTTCATGATGGGTGGTTCCAAAAGGCACCAAACATATCTGACATCTTCAGTTATGTTAAGATGACTCATGTAGCAAATGTGTGGTGGGAATTCCACTTGCCACACCTTAATATAATGTAGGTAGGAGATGCACTGTGCTGGCATCACATGTGGGATTTTGACCCACCTCCTCAAGCTCAAATTTCTGTTTGTATATATGTAGTTTTGCTTCCATACTTGGATGACATAGTCATACTATTTATGGGATTGTATGGAGGGAAGATGGGAAATTTATATGTACCACATGGAATGGAAATCCTCTATGTACCTCATGCTACATGTTTTATAGAAAGCATTTCTCCATCCATATTTATTTTTGTTGAATTTTTCACTCCTTGTGGGATGGGCTATGCACATATTATGATGACCTTGGAGGAACAATTCATGATGTGTTGGCTTGGTGAACACTTGGCTTATGAGGAGGACTTGATTCTTGATGGTGTCACCAATGGAGGAGGGGAAGTACTGTAGCACTCACCTTATCAGTTTCTTAAGGACAAGCAACATTTTGGAGGGGAGGACTGTAATATTCCTACTTAGCCTGAGCTAAGAGGAATATACATTTTTGTCTCATTTTATGTTGCATGAATAAATGAATAAAGGAGGACATGTAAAACTCCTAAAAAGAATGAATAAATCAATGCCCATATGAACAAGGATAAATCTGGGCCATGTAAAAAAATCACTTGCAGGTGTGAAAGGGGTTTGAGCTATGAGACTGGGTCAACCTTGACCAAATCTACAGCACTGTCTAGATACAATGCACCTCATGAAGGGACAACGCAGTTCTAGATGGAGGCCCCTCATGTGAAAGGAGCTAATTCATGAAGGTGGTTTAGAGTTTTCCAAGGCTTCCATCTTATAAAAGGTAGGGGGAGGAAGTAAGAGAAGGTTGTTGATTGTGCATATTTTAGAGTATCTTGTCTGTTTAGGCAAATACCATTCTCTACTGTTTAGTTGAGAATAGTTTTTCTTAGCACTTGGGGATTCCTATGCAGGGATCCCACCTCTTCCATTGAGGATTTATTGGAGGAGTCTTGTTGATTTCATCCACTATCAGGCATTTGGCCAAGCTCTACTTCCAACTGCAATGCAGATCCAGTGAGGGTTTGGTTGCTTTTGTAAGTTGCAGCAAGTGGATACTAGATTTGCTCATATCTATATTATACTAGTGCCTCTTCTCAGTCAATGAGTCTTTTATCCTCCTAGAAGAGTGCATTAGCTGTTGAGCTTCAGATCTATATCTTGGCATCAAGCCAACTCAGTTCTCCAAGCTACAACGTAGTTTCCCTTCCAAGACTGCGTTATTTTCAGTGGAGGTTTTGCAGGGTGTTTTGACCCCCTTTTTGATGAGAGATCTCTGGTGCTGGGCTTTGCCTTTCACTTTGGTGATCCATGGATTAGCTTGTTGATCCATGTTCTGTATAGATCTGATTTGTTTCTAATGTAGAATCATCTTCAAAAATTTCTGAATAATATTGCAGATCTGCTACTTTAAACTCAGATCTACTCTTTGTATTGCATGATTTGGTCAAAACCCCAAGGGGATCTTGTAATAGAGCCTTTCTATTGTACAGATCTGAAATGGATCTGATATTTTGTACATAGATCTGCTCCAGATATGAAGTGTAACATTCAGCTACTGCAGCTCCATTAAATAAATTTTAAGCCATTTTGCAATAAATACATGTGTTGCAGCCCTCTTTTCTGAAGATTTCCTTCTCTCTTGTCTTCTATATTTTGATATATAATGTAAGAGCATCAATATAAATCTAATTTTCTGATGTATATTCAAAATTTGATCTTATTTTATGGCCTCCTACTCATGCTTTCCAAAACTACGTTATTTCTGAAGTATTTTTTTGTACATAGTTGCAGCCTCTCTCTTTGGGGGTTTTTCAGCTAGACTAGGTGGTGGGAGATCTGTTTACCACACCTAGTTTGATTTGTTTTTTATCTCCTTTTGGATATAGACCCAAGATCTACTAATATAAGGGATACCGGAGCTACAAACTCATTTTTGTGCATATATTTCCCATAAGTGCATTATTTCAGTAGGCACTGCTGTGCATTCCCATTTGGGGATCTTACAGTGGTATCAAAGCATATTTCTTGGCATAGCCTGTGCTTTCATTGAAGAACCAAAGCAAAGATGCATTCAAAAGAAGAAGAGCCTCTTACTGAGAGGGAGAAGAGGTATCAGAATAGAAGCCACAAGAAATTTGATTACACCACTAAGGATCAAGACAAGGGTAAAGCCCCTGAAACTGGAAGTGATAAAGAAGGAGAAGAGTTTTCAAGAACTCTTTTGGTAGCCATGAAAGATATTTCTAGAGAGATCAAAGAGATGATAATGGACAGGATGAAGGAATCTCCTCGGATATTTCATCCTGGGGAAAGCTCTAGCATGTCTCACCACTTATTTGAAGTGGTATTACTGTTTAGCACTAAGGTATTCCTGCTCAGGAATTATTTCTCTTCCCTTTGAGTAGCTCTTGGGAAATACCTGATCCATCATTCCTCACATTTTGCATTGGTGCCAAGCTTCAGTTTATAGTTTCAGCATAGTTTCTGCAGGAGGTCATGTTGAGTTCCAGGGTGTTGCAGGGGAGGGTTGAGAAACCCATTTTCTGAGTTGGTTTTGCACAAGAGGGAAGTTTCCTTCCATTGGAGAATCAGTTTGGAGAATTCATGGGCTGATATCAGATATTTGGTAGTAGGCCAACACATTACCATCACTTACAACATTATTCCATTCTAGAATTACGTTATTTCTGCAAGGCAGTTTCAGTAGTGTCTTCTGTGGCTCTTTCGGGGGGGGTTTCCAATGATTGGAGAGTGGGTTCTTCCATGAGGGGAGACCTATGATCAGATATGCATTAGATATACATTATTATAGCCTTACATACTCCTGTTCTTTAGTTTGCATTGATTATTCATCCATATTGCTAAAGATCAGCATTTGTATTCAAGGTGTATTCCTAGAAACCCTTCCCGGGTTCTCTAGATTTTGTATAAAGGAGACTAGATCTCATTTTTCTGTGCATATTGTTTAATATAATATCAGATATATTTGTCTCTACCACTTATGTGTACAAACCCTCAATTATAATGCGCATTTTTCTTTTATGCAGTAATTTCTGTGTTGCAGTTTTTGGGGTTTTAGCCTCTTTTAGCAATCCTAGGTGTGGGAGGTTTGTTTAACCCACCTAGTTTGATGTGTTTCAGCTCTATTCTTGGATTTAGGTTGTATATTGACTGATATATAGGATCCAAGAGTTCATTTCATTATTTTATAGCATATATTGTTGGAACTGTGTTTTTAGTGCATGCTTGTTGAGCAGTCCTGATTTTGGGATAGTACAGTGGTATCGAAGCATAATCTTGGCTCAGCCTGTGGAACACAACCATTATGCTATTCAAATAAGAAAATATGAGTAGAAATAAGACTCCATTATATGGATGAAGAAAGGAGGATAGGCTTTCAAAGCTTCTTCCTAAATCTATAAAGAGAATTCATGAAGATCTCAAGAAAATAAGAAGGAAGGTGTATAGAGAATCTCCAAGAGGGTTTGAATCTGAATCAAACTCTAGATTTTCATATGAGGAGTGTGAGCATGCAGCCACACACTGTGTTTCACAACGCAGTCAAGAGCCCATATCTATCAAGAGAAGGATGAAGGACGGAGGAATGCCTAATAGGGAAACCCTTACTGGTTTGTTGCAAGGTTATGAATCTCAAACTGAAAGGTTTAGAGATCATCTTAATTTTTCAGATTTTTTCAAGATCAAGGTGAAGGGAACAAGCAAGAGGATAGATTTCTTCTATCTACTTTTTATGGTTCACCTGCATGTTCGGCCAAAGCTTGGGTGGAGGAACTAGACACCTTTTTGCAGCAGCACCAAATTCCTGAAGATTATGCAATCAAAGTTGCAACATTTCATTTTGGAGGTAAGGCCTATGCATGGTGGATATTTGAATATTTTTCTTTAAAGAATGCAAATACTTCTTCTTATGTGAGGTTCATTAAAGCATTGGTGGGAAGATTTGATGGGAAGATTTCTGAAACACATGTGGAGAAGAAAAGCAAACTCAAAAAAACACAAACCTTGCATGAACCCATGGAGGAGGCTGATATCTTGCATCATACCTTGCTAGAGGTAGGACCTTTATCTCATATTCTTGAGCAAGGAGGTATGGAGATCCCTTTTTCAAAACAGGATCGAATCATTGGGAGGTTGCCCATTCATGTTTCAGAGGTTGAGGGAAACAACGCTGTCACATCTAAAGATTATCTAGTGCCCCATGCAGAGGAAGGAGGAGCACTTGCTCCAACAAGAGGGGTTCTTGTATCATTGCAAGGGATTCCCTAGGATCTCATGTGTGGAGATCAAGGCACAACCTATGATCAACATGTGAATTTGTTGAGAGATTGTAAAACCATGCAGATGGAAGGAGGAGATAGGGAGGATGATCAGCATCCTTTGATGAGGAGCATACGCACCTATCCATTTCAGAAGGTTGATGCATAGAAGAGGGAGGCTGGATTGTGTAGTGAGAGTAGGGACAAGTCTGTACATCCATATATTCAATCTACTCTTGACATTGATGTCTCATTACATGGAGGCATTCCACTTGGGAGGCCACTAGATCTAGAGTTGGTGGGAGACACCTTATCATTTGGTTCACCACTCTCAGATTCAGGAGGGGTGAAGATTTTGGAAGATGACGTTGGTATGGGGGATATCAAAGTAGCAAGCAGCAGCATGAGGAGAGCTTCATATGCTAGATTACCAGCACTATCTCTTAGGAAGATTGATCCATATTGGAGATCTCAACTCTTGGTATATTACTCCAAGGATCTTGGTGCTTGCATGATTCTTGATGACCCAGATGGAGATGATAGATACATGGTGGATGATGTGGTCATCTATTCCTATGGAAGGATCTTCTTAACTAGAGCTTCTAGTCTCAATGAGAAGCTACTACATTCAGCACATGAGGACTTCTTTTCTATGCACTTTGATGCATATCTATCTTTGATAGAGGAGTTCACTTGGGAGGGCATCCAGCATGATATATTTCAGCATATGGAGAGATCCATAGACTGGATGGTGATGGAGAGGATGTCACAGCCACTTCCCTGCTCATTGGAGGTGAGGGAGGAATTCCAGTTGAGCCATTTCAGCTCAAGGTCTCAAGTACATGGTGGGGGAGGTATAATTTCACACTATGTTTTTTACTTCTTTACTTTATATGAGTAGCATGTTGTACCAAGAAGGATCATCCCTTCTTGCATTTTGTATGATGTACTTGTAGCTACTTGTAGCATTGATTTTGGCTACCTTAATGGTGGTTTGTGGGGGAGGCCACATGATTTTTGGTGTGCACCTTTGACACCTCATTCTACTTTCATGTTTCTATCTTATGAAATGATTGTGGTAGCAAACAAGTGCCTGGGAGAGCACTTGTTATCATTCTTTTTGATGCAGGAAAAGTATGCACTGCGCTGGTTCCATGTGTGGAACTATGATTCACTCTCCAGTTGTCATTTGACAGCTTGTTTTCATTGTATTTTGCTTCCATATATTGTTGATATGTTTATATCCATGGGAAGCTTTGTTTGGAGAGCGGGATATAATATGAATATTCCCATTGGGAGTGTGATTCTCCCTACTATTCATGTTGTATGTTTCCGAAGGAGCAATGGAAAAACCATGATTGCCACATCACATCTCTTTTCTTCACATGGGGTGAGCCATTTGAAGAACTTGAGTGCTTGGAGGAGGCACTTCATGGCTGAATTGTGTGATGGGGTAGCTTGCATTCTTGGAGGCCATGTCATTTCAGCCCAAGGACATAAACAACCCCATACTTACCATAAATGGAGAGAGAAACAATTTGAATGGAAGAATCTGATCTCTCCATGCAACCCCACTACATTGCATAAACCGGGGGTTGAAAATTTCTTTGATGAGCTACCTAGAAAGGCTCATTTCATTTGTATGATTGCATGGGTGAGGGAGTCACTCAGTGGGAATAAGATTTCCCATGTTTTTCATCACTCCTACCTTGAGGAGGCCATTGGACAGCAAGGAGATTTCCACTTACATCTTCCATTTTCTCATGATGTACACTTCTTTTTTACACACTTGGAGGGATTCATGGAGGACGGATTTATTGCATATTATGATGAGCTATTGTGGAATCTATTTATGAGGAGGCCACAAGAAGAGGAAGGGAGGAATTTTTCTCTACCTTTGCAATTTCTTGAGGACAAGAAACATTTTGAAGGGGGAGAACTGTAATATTCCCAACATTTAGATTTCATCTAAATGGAATATTATAGTTGATTTTATCTTTAGGTAGATGAATAAAGGGGTAGGGAGGCCCAATAACCTCTTTAGAAGGAAGAATAACACTCCTCATTTGAAAGGAGGCGGAATAAAGTAGCTGGTTTGAGCACCTCTGGGTGTGAACAGGATTGGATCATGTTGATTCAGTCATATTTGACCAAGTCCACATGCACTGTCTAGATACATTGTATCTCCATGATGGACTACGCAGTTTTAATGGAGGACAACTTGCATGATCTAGGTGGCACATATGGATGGGATCCATTATGGAGAGGATCACTTGCTATATATGGAGAGGAGGACAGCCATTGTATGCAGGCTATTGATTATTATTTGCTTTGGTCTATTTAGACTTTGCTTCCTCTTGCTGTTTAGCAGGGTTGTAGTGCTGTTTAGCATAAGGGTGTTCCTGGTCGGGAACCCCTACCTCATCCTCAGGGAAGGAGAGGTTATTTGAGCTACATTTCCTCATTCTAGCATTTTCTCCAAGCTACCTCCTTCAGCAACAGCGCAGTGTCTGTTTAGAGCTAGGTTGTGTTGTAGGGTGTAGCAAAGGAGGATCTCTTTGAGTCATTTCTCGGCTTGTCTTTCAGTGGAGGGCTTGTCTATTCATTGGAGGATTAGCAAGGAAGGCTCCTGGGCACATTTTCACATCTTGGAACTTGGCCAAAGAATATATGCTATTCTACAGTGTAGTCCCTTACAATAACTACGTCATTTCTCAAAGAGCTACTGCAGCAAGGATTAATACCTTGATTTTGGACTAGTTTCCTAGGGAAAGGGCCAACCCTTCTCCCAGAAAGCTAGAAAAATGGATTCTTATCCCTATTGCACTTATTTCAATCATATTCATGTAATTTTGTATTAAAATATGTTATTTTTCAGACTGAATATTCAGATCTACTTCTCTTGTACTCAAGCTGTCAAGAACCCTTGCCGAGTTATCTCATTTTGTATAAAAGAGGTTAGATCTCTGTTTTTCTCCATGTATTGATGTAATAAACTCTATATCTGATATTTATGTCATATTACATCTGAAACCATCATAAAATCACATTGTGCAAGATTCAGTAATTTCTGCATACGATAAGTCATGGGATTTGGGCCTTTTTGAGCAGTATCAGGATCGGGAGATCTGTTTAACATATCTAGAGTCATTTGTTTCAGATGAAATTTGGTATGTGAGTCCCAAATGACCTAAGCTAAAGGATCCCACCGTAATTTTCCCTTATTTTTACGCAAATCTCAGAAATTAACATTTTTGGTGCTGGAAATGTTGGTTTTCCCCACTTTTGATTGAGGGAATGGATCATATTTTCTTTCTATTGTTTATATTATTGATGGAAATGTGAGATAACACATTTTATGACCTATATTGCTACATCTCAGAAAAATATGAGATTCTTCCTGTTCTATGTGGTATTGGATTGCAGTATTTTATATGGTTATGTTATTTCAGCCCAAGGACAGAGGCAGCCCCATGTTTACCATAAATGGAGAGAGAAAACATTTGGATGGCAGAATCAAATCTCTCCATGCGGCCCCAACACATTGTATAAAATCGGGGTTGATGATTCCTTTGATGAGCTACCTAGGATGGCTCATTTCATTTGGATGATAGCATGGGTGAGGGAGTCACTCATTCACCATGTTTGCCATCACTCCTACTTTGTGGAGGCCATGGGATAGCAAGAAGGTTTCCATTCACACTTTCCACCTTTGATTGATGTGGGCCATTTGGTTTTGCACACTTAGAAGGAAACATTGGATGGCAGTTTTATTGCAGATTATCTTGATGCAGTTATGGAGGCCATTGATTGGAGGCCACAAGAGGAGGAGGGGAGAAATTTTGCTCTCCCTATACATTTTCTTGAGGACAAGAAAATATTTTGGAGGGGAGGACTGTAATGTTCCCAAATTTTATCTTCAAAGCTAAATGGAACATTAGAGTTAGCAGTATCTTTAGCCGGTGAATAAATGGGTAGAAAAGCCCATATGTCTCCTAAGAAGGAATAAAAACACTTTAGGTGTGAAAGGAGACACTCCTTGCAGCTTAATAAAACACCTCCATGTGTGAACAGGGATAATATCAGGTTGATTCAATCTACTTGACTAAGTCAACAACGCAGATGTGGAGAAGCAAGGATCAAGGAAGGAATAACGCAGTTTTGGAGGGAGATGAATCTCTTGATGGAAATGACCTAATTGGGTGGGGCCAAGGGCAATAAAACTCACATTTTATTTAAGGAAGAGGATGGCAGCATTATTGGGGATGTTTTTAGATTATTATTTTGTTATGCTCAGACTTTTGCTTCCTCTTGCTCTTTAGCAGGGTTGTTGTGATATTTTGCACCGGGTGTTTCCGAGTGGGAATCCCACCTCTTTCCTTGAGGAGCCTCTTAGGAGAGTTTGAATTCATTTTACACATCATTTTTTTATGCCAAGATTCATCTTACTTCATCAGCGCAGTTTCTGCAGGTTATTTTGCTTTGTTGCAGGGTGCAGCAGTGGAAGGAATTGGAATCCCACTTTTCTGAGCTAGTTTCTCATAGGAGGGAGGTTTCCTTCCATTGAGAGATTTTTTTGGAGAGGTATTGAGCTCATTTCATATCTGTGGTATCATACCACACATTTTCCCACATTCCCAGTTTTGTTCCAGCTAGGGAGTGCGTTATTTTTTAAGGTAGCTTCAGTGGATGGTCTAGTGGCTTCTTTGCAGTGTTTCCTTGTGATTGAGAGGTTAATACTTTCATGGGAGGAAGCCTTTGAGGGATATAAATCATATCAGACATATTTCAGCCTTCTACACTCTTATTCTTCAGTGTTTCATTTATTATTCAATAATTTTCTGAAGATCACATTTGTATGCAGAGTGTATGACAAGAAACCCTTCCCGGGTTCTCTTGTATTTTGTATAAGGAGACTAGATCTTAGTTCTTCAGAATTATTGATTTTTATATGAGTATATATACTTGTTCTCCTATTTTCTAAGTTGAAACCCTCATAATACTGTGTTGTCTCTTTTGTGCATAATTTCTGAGTAGCATTGTTCTGGGTTTAGTGTTTTTCAACTACACTAGGTGGTGAGAGGTTTGTTTACCTCACCTAGTTTCAATTCTTTCTGATCTCCTCTTGGAATTAGATGCTAGATGGATATATATAATGGATCCAAGTGATTTTTAACATTTTTATGTCTTATATTTCTATAAATGCATTTTTATATGGATGCATTGTTGAGTAGTCCATTTTTGGAATATTTTAAGATATTCCCAATGCTGCTTATTTATCCTATTTTGGGATATTACATAAGTAGATTAATTGTTACTAAGAGTTGGATGGAATGAAGGTTAATTATATGGGAGGATTTGTTTCATTTTTTAACGAGCTTGACACAGGAAAAGAACTTTTCTCATGGCATGTTTCATTTTTTAACCAGGTTGACACTGTAAAAGAACTATCCTCATGGAACCTTGTTTCATTTTTTTAACGAGCCTGTTTCATTTTTTAATGTGGTCGACACAGTAAAAGAACCATCCTCATTGTGCAATTGGACTAGTGAATGTGCACTGGACAAGACGTAGTCTAATAGAGTCATCATTTAAGGAGTTTGATGAGCACCAAATGATAAGTTATAACATGCATTGACGGGTATTCTCCAGGGTTTTCATTGAATTTTGGAATTTCAGAGGGTTATTTCTGTGAAATTACCGACCACCAAGGAGAATAACTGATGGGACTAGCTTGATATTGCATTGAATATGTGAATAAAGGATCAAGCCGTTTAGTACTCATAAGGGAGGAACTAGATAGGATTCTAGATGATGACATGGGTAAAGTCAATGGACAAAACATCGGAGACGAAGCAACAGTAGATGTTGTCGCAGTTGAAATAGATGGTTCAATATGGGATGCTATCTCAACCATGGTCAAATGACCCAGTGTAACCCTATAGAATCTACCAAAACTCGAAGTGAAAAAGAATAAAAAAAGTAGAGGAAGGTGATCGATGAAAAGACTCGTACAGGTAAAGCTCCTACAAAAAATGAGTTGAAGTTAAAGTTGTCTCATATTGTGGTATTTCTTCAATCGAAATCAAAACAGGTGGAATAACTTTGTCCTCAGGTAAGAAGTATATTTTAGTTGGTTAACTGTGCGATATGGCAGACTCAATGGCTACAAAAGATTGTGGAGTGACCAATACAGGAAGAAATTCTGGTTTTTTGATTTCGGGATCAAGATTTTCTCCACTTAGGGTATATAGCAACTAAAATATAAGGGGATTATAGACCCTATTTCATTGGTCCTAGGGATGATGTGAATTTTTACCAATAAAAACTACCCCCTAAACCACAAGGGGATCTAGATCAACTTCCAGTTGAACAAAGTCAGGTTCGGGAGGTATGGTCTAACTGATTAGATGGATCGTGACCACAGGTAGCTGTGAGGACTCTGTCTCGACAACAGTAGATCAACCAGGATTTGTAGAAACAAATTGTGCCGATTCTGGTATATGTGAGGATGATGTCACACCAGAGGTACTGATATTACTAGTTTCGGTAGAGCGATGTTTCCTTTGCTGACCAAAAGAGGCTTCTGGTGGTAAAGGTGGTTTGAGTGCTAGTCTACGTGAACAACGGGGAAAGGGATTTTCTTCTTCCATGATGAAAGATTTATTTTATGAACAAAAACAAATAAAAACAAATAAAAGGGTAATGTTAGGCAAAAGGTTTATCAAGAAACTGTGAACTGCAGAATACCTCCTGGCGAACCAAGAAGTAAGGGCAGGCAAGCTCCCCGAATGTTATGTTCGGTGTATCACAATTTACAAGGCGGCCGGCTCGGTTCACTATGGATGGATAGAAACCTAAATTTGTCCTCCCAAATATACCCGAAGGTACGTGGAGGCCCAAGTCCATATTAGCGTTGTCTAATGTGAAACCGCACAATGAGAGCACCCCTTTATACGTTTCGTACTATAACACCGACTGATATACCCGAAGGTACGTGCACGAGCTATGATATACTTAAGTACATGGAGTGAGGTATCACACTCAGAATGTATCACAGACAATTAGCGATAGCTACTATGTTTTATGATGCCAGAACACGTCTCTAGCCTAGACCTTCTAAATGCTATCGTTATGGTTTCAATGATTTCTTAGGTAAATTGATGTAAATTTTAAGTTGATCTTGTTTATCAATTTTCCTTTCAAGGTTCACCACAATGATGCGATGGAAATTCCTAAAATGAAAACTAAAGTTATAAGCAAACTTTTCAATTTTAGCTTTTTCAATGAAATTATTAGCTACTAAGGGGAAAGAGCAATAAGTTTTGAGAGCAAACAACAAACACTACAAGAAAAAATGACATTGGTGAGGGTCATGCTTGTGATGGACCTTTAAGGTCTGTCACTAATGTCACATATGGTGGCGGTCCTTAAAAAAGCATCATTGTAAGTGTATATAATGATGGCCCTTTAAGGTCCATCACCAAAGCCTTTTTCAATGACACTTTTGGCGAGGGTCATTAAAGTCCCATCACTAATTCTTTTTTTGGTGACACTTCTAGTGACGAACTTTTAATGACCCTCACCGACGCTCTTTTTGTTACTTTTGGTGACGGTCAAAAAATGTTCGTCATCATTGATCATTCCAATGAGTTTTTAATGACATTATTTGCTTGTTAATATATTTTTTTGTCAAAATATAATGAATTAATACCATTATTGTGGAGCCTTTTTTATAATATGTCCAAGTCCATAGTGGCTAGAGTCAGTCAATTTTTCAAGAAGTAATTAGTGTGTATCATTTCCCTGAAGTAATGACTAGTCGAATAGAGTTTCCCTATGAGTCAAAATATGATTCATATATTAATTTTATTATCTAGAAAACTCCCTTTAGATAAAGTTACACTAGTGTGTGTAGGAAATATATTATTTAATACATAATCAAGCTTTGTCAATTCTATTAATGAGAAAGATCTAACACTCCTCAACAATTCGGGCACACCTTAAATTAATGCTTTGCCACACACTAACATTTCTTAGCACCTCGCATGTCTTGGAACATCTTTGTACCTATAACATCTTGTCATGACACTAAAACCAAAGTACATGGTGGCATGCGCTAGCACAACGTAGAACTCTCCTACCATGTGTTGGCATGCATGTAGTCCCTATCATGCCCTGGAACACCTTGGTTGAATTCATTGACATACATTAGCACTTAGCACACAATGTGACTTGGCATGTATTGGGACCTATTATTAGTGTGGCTAGCATGCCCCTTTTGAAAAAAATAAAGTCCCAAATTATTAACCCTCTTATTGGTTCTTCCTTTTGTTTCCTTGAAACTTCTTGACACGTATTGACATACCCTAGCACCTTGCACATTGTTAGCACTTGGCATGTATTGGAATATCTTGGCACATATAATTAGCACACCCTGGAACTCCCAATCACACTTTGATACTTCTTGACATGCCTTGATATTCGCTAGCATGCCTTACCAATCCTTAGCATACCTTGTCACTCCCTCCTTAGCATGACAAATAGCACGCATTATCACTAGTACCTGGCACACGTTCCTCATATTCCTTAACTTCAATTTTTATCTAGTTCTCCCTTAATTTTTTGTCCTATTACTCCTTAACACTCCCCAACATGCATTAGAACTCTCTAGAACACCTTAGCACTCTTCAACATGCCCTTCCACTTCATAGCATGCATAACACTCTGTGACACATATTGGCACTTGGCACGTGTTGGCGCTTGAAAAGTCTTAGCATGTATGGAATACGTTGATGTGCCTTGGTATGATTTGGCATTGTTTAATATTAAATTTATTTGAGATCAACTGTTGGAAAGTAGAAGAGAAGCAAAAAAGGAAGACTTGGCACTTAGAATGCACTAATACTTTTCACTTGGCACATATGGTGCCCAGTGTTGGTGTGCCTAGCATGCCCCTCTTGGAAAAGGTAAATTGATGACTTATTAACCCTATTATGTGTTCATGTCCTTATAGTTTAACTTGTTTCTCCCTATTGTTACCTTGACAGTCCCTGGCACACATTGACACACCCTTGCACATATTGGCATGCCTTATCACTCAACACATCTTAGCATTTTTGACATGCCTTTGCACCATATGACACATCTTAGCATTCCCTATCATGCCTTCGCACTTGTGTCCTCAAAGCTAGCCTTTAAATTTTTTCGTGACTTGGGAACCCAATCAATTCCTTGGCTGTTGTAGTTCATGTGACAATATTGGCTTGCTTCAACCGCAACAACTTGACCAATTGCACCTACTACAAGTAGATTGTGCTTTTTTCACTTAAGAACTCCCTATAACTCATCTTATACCACTCATGTCCAAGGTCAACTTATCCCACTTAAATAGTTACCAAGACAAGGATCACATGATCTAGCCATGGCCATGAAACAACTAAGCACCATAGCTTACATAGGAAATATTTCACATGTATGTTCAGTTCATATAAATAGTAGAACATTAACTGAGAGTTTGCAAGAACCGCAAGATTCACAAGGCACACAAGATATAAGCCAACACAAGTCGAGGGCCCCAAAACTTATACACAACAATGTAAAATATGAAATTATCTAGAATAGTTTAAAACATGAGCATGTAGCCAAAGTTTGCCACATCTCATATAAAAAAATAGCTAAAGGAAAAACAATGTTGTGCCTAGCACAAAGTGATCTCCCTTTTCTAAAATTGCTATGTCAAACCCCATATAACATTCGTAGGCTTGCCTCCTGTAAATCCTATTCTGAACTCTCCTAACACACTTCGTCCTTAGCACACTTGGAATTCACTGACACTCCCTGGCACACACTCTTATTCGTTCCTTTCCATGCATTTTGACCTATTTATCCCTTCATATGGCCTGACACTCCCTAACAGTACTCTTCAGCATGCATTGACATTTTCCGACATGTTTTAGCATGCCTTTTCATTCCTAATGTGCATGCCCTGACCCTCCCTAGCTATCATGCCCTCACAACTACCCTTGCTTAATTTGCAACTTGGGAACCCAATCAAGCCCTCGCTTGACTACAAGAGCTTGACCAAGTTACAGTTACTATAACTAGACTATGTTGTTGAATTGTGTAGCTTGGGAGGCACTCCAGAAGCATAGTGAGATGGGTTTGTGTGAGTTTGGTCACAAAAGGATTTGTGGTCAAAGAAGCCAAGAAAAGGGATTCTAGACCCAATATGGGGCTTAAAATCTAAAAGAAAATTAAAAAGGAAAATTAATATCTCTTAAGGTATAAGTGGACAAAACCCGTAAGTTCTAGAGGGTTCCTAAGAGGTCGAGGAAAAACTATTTCAGAAGTCTTCAGGATGAAGGAAAGAACATCAAGTGAGAAGGAGCTCATTTGTTCAAGGGGGTGAAGAGAGATGTAGTCCTAAAGTAGGTAGAGTAAGAGGGCTGAGTAAGGGTTGCTAAAGGGAGGCCATGATCATCCTCCAAGAGCAAGATCATCATGTGAGGGTTCACAAGAATGTTGCATACCTTAATGGTCGGTTTGAGCTAGGAAGTAGGATGGAATATTGTTGTTTCTCTTATGGCAGATCGAGCTTAAGAGATGTTTCTCATGAGAATCTGGGCATATGATTTCAATGGTGTCTTTGTGTGAAGGCTACATCAAATTCTAAAATATTGAAATTTTCAACAAGAAACATTGAAATTGGAAACCATAAAAGACAAAAAAAAAATAATGCACTCACACTGGTGAGGAATTTTGATCCAATAGGAGTGATGAATGTGGGGCATCTAATTTATTTTTCCCTTAAATAAATTGGACAATAAATTGTAAATTCATCTCATAACAACTTGTGTCAGTCACCAAAGGATGGAAATTTCCTTCA
Source organism: Pinus albicaulis (assembly GCA_034641835.2). NCBI lineage: Eukaryota > Viridiplantae > Streptophyta > Pinopsida > Pinales > Pinaceae > Pinus > Pinus albicaulis. The sequence goes on from CM076570.1 coordinate 982,799,436, forward strand.
AAAGAGCCAGAACAATAGACAAATGAAGAAGAGGAAAACCCCATCCCAAATGAGAGTAAATAGGAAAACACCTCTCTAGGCACGCAAGAACAGGAAATTTAAGATCCGTTTGACATCCCCACCAAGCCACAACCGGATATGGATCATGGGGCACCAGATAGAGGGGGGAATAAAGACTACATACTTCAGACACATTGGACTCAGATAAGGACATTGGAGCACATGCAGAAGAAAACAATCTCGTCCTTATCTCGACCATGCCAACACAAGGTGCTTGGCGTAAGGTTGAAAAGAAAAAAGGGATAAAATCCTAATTTTCTCCCTTTGTAAATTATTTTATTTGCGGCATACTTGACTGTATTGATTGACAATTACCAGCTCATGTAACATGTAATTTTGTTTTCATAATAAAATTACGAATTTTTCCTTGGGAAAAAAAAAAAAAAAACTTGTGTCAGTTAACTAATTCATGATGACTGAGTTAGCTCAAGAAATTCGAGTTGAGGGTCTAAGATGAGGCACGTAGAGGGATTAATCTAATATTTTTTGGGTCCAGTTATAGTTGATGCTTTAGTGGGGTGCAAGTGTGAATTATTTCACTCAATTAAATGAGTTTAAATTAGTTTAAATAGTTCCAACTAAGTGATGAGCTAGTGAGAGGTCGGCTAGTGAATTAAATTAGATTTAATTCAAAATGAGTGATCAATCAGATAAATGATAATTCACTATTAGTAGCTCCATGCATGTCAGTTCCAAGGAAGACCCAATTGAGATAGAGGTTAAAGGGAACATACCTATCAGTTGTATTTATACAAAATTTCCCATGTGCAATTATAAAGTCACTGGGATGCCATGATGGATTGCACAATCAAGGAAGATTGATTTTATTGATTAATATGGAGCTAATTCCCTAGGAATTTCATGAGAAAGGCAGGCTGAAGGAAGGCTGAGAATTGGCTAAGTACTAGACCGTGTTTTCCTAGATCAGTGGGAGACAATTGACAGAGTGCTGGAGAATCTCATGAGAGATTAACCATTGTATTGTTTAATGATTCCTTGACTTAATACAAAATAGAGATAGAGTGGTTTTGAGAATTTTATTTCCCCAGATACATCTTGTGTTGTGCGATTAATGATAATTTATTTCTCTTACATATATGTGCTTGTGAGATCGTGTTTTGTTTCCGAAAATTGTAGAAAGGATTCAGTGTCTTGTTTTAGTACATTACAAGATTAGATTGAATCTAATTGGTTAGATTTTCTACATGGTATCAGAGCAAGAATTTTTTAGGAAAATAGTTCACAGAGAATATATGAATATTTGGTGTCAATTTTTCAAAAAAAATAGCATATTTGGATTCCTTCTGAAAAACTACAAAAATGGAAAATCAATTCGGAGATCGGATGAGGGAGATATTGTCGATTTAAAATCAACTCTTTTTTAGAAAATTTTGTAACGACGTGACAATTAAAATGTGCACGAGTCAAGAACCTATAGGCATTTGAGGTTCCAGATGCATGCAAAGCTTTGAGGAGTGAACAAGAGGTTAGAGACTTGGCCGTTGAGAGGGAGTACAAATTACCTCTCAACATGCATCCTTAGAAGCAATCTCAAAAGGTTGTGGAGTAGCCACAATTGGAGAAACATAGAGGAGACTAAGTGGAAGCATCCACTCAAACAAAGAACTCCATGAGGGGGGAATTTAAAGCCAGATGGGCAGAGGGAGCACATGAAACCATACCTACAGGTGAAAGGTGGGGTGATGTGTAGACATAATCCCAATATATGAAATTTGGGCAGGGTCCATTGAGATGGTGTGTCTCATGGATCAAACCTAGCTACGAGGAGTCCACAGTACAATAGTATCAGGAAGGATCAATTAGATTGATGCAATTGGATGTCAGGAAGAGATAAATCAGAGCGAAAAATGTCAGATACTGGAGCACAGATCATAGTTGGAAATAATGCAAAGGGCACAGATGCAGATGTCAGCAGCAATGTAGAGATTCCAATAGACAAGTGCAGTAGCTAGCAGCATTTAGAAGACTTTGATGACAAATGAATTATACTAACTCATTTTCTCAAAGGCTATTCAGTTTCAAGATTTGTAGGTGCAAACAACACTAGAGAAGTGTTGCTTGAAAAATTATAAAGGTACCGGATCAGAATATATTGAATTCCTTTCTTGTTGAGAGGGACTGTTGAAATTGGCAAAAAGAAAAAGTTAAATTGGCAACCAAAACGGACAAAAAAAATGCACCCACACTAGTGACGAATTTTGATGTAACAAGAGTGAGGAATGTGAGGTGTCTAATTTATTTTTCCCTTGAATAAATTGGACAATAAATTGTAATTTCATCTCATAACAACTTGGGTCAGTTAACTAATTCATGATGAATGAGTTAGCTCAAGAAATTCGAGTTGAGGTGATCGAGGTGGATATTGGTGGCCACCTGCCTATTCCACTTAGGCCCTCGTCATTTTCTCTTTCAATTTTTCATTTTCCTTAATTATAGTAAAATTTACTATTTATGTCAATTTTTCGGGTCTTGAGCTTCCAGAGTTGTTTTGAGGCCCCGAACGATTTTTTTTTGGGCATGAAAGGTTTGGCGATTTCTTAGAAAGAAATCGTATTAGAAATTATAGTTCTTAGAGAGATCTCTCTAATGAGGTATCATGTGCGTCAAATGAAGGTCACGTGAACAAGTCATGACCCCAGGAAGTTGGCTGCCCAACTACCCCCAACGGGGCCCATAAAATCTTGGTGCTACATCTCCTCGGGTTAGGGTTTTCTCTTATTTTTAAATAATAAAAAGGCCCTTGAGCCTTATTGTAACACAGTTCATAGGCATGTAGCCACCACATCTCTTCTCAGAGATAAGCTACCATCGCCCGAGGTAGTTTGTTTTCCATTCTGTCTGTAAGCATTTTTCAGTATTTGATATTAATGAAATGAAGTGTTATTCCTACTGCATCTATGTGTTTATGTTTATTTATGTATTTTATTGTGTTCATGCATATGAACAGATCATGAGGGTCTAAGATGAGGCATGTAGATGGATTGTAATATTTTGGGGGTCCAGTTGCAGTTGATGCATTAGTGGGGTGTAGGTGTGAATTAGTTAACTCAACTAATTGAGTTAAAATAAGTTTAACTAGTTCTAACTGAGTGATGAGCTAGTGAGAGGTCCATTGAATTAAATTATATTTAATTCAAAGTGAGTGATCAATCAGATAATCGATAATTCACTATCAATAGTTGCATGCATGTCAGTTCTGAGGAAGACACAGTTGAGACAGAGGTTAAAGGGAACATAACTATCAGTTGTATTTATACAAAATTTCCCATGTGAAACTATAAAGTTATTGGGATGCCATGATGGATTGTGAAATCAAGGAAGGATGATTTTCCTAATTAATGGGGAGCTAATTCCCTAGGAATTGTGTGAGCAAGGCAGGCTGAAGGAAGGTTGAGAATTGGCTAAGTACTAGATCAATTTTTCCTAGATTAGTAGGAGACAATTGACAGAGTGCTAAAGAATCTCATAAGAGATTAAGCATTGTATTGTTTCATGATTCCTTGACTTAATACACAATAGAGATAGAGGGTTTTTGAGAAATTTCTTTCCCCAGATACATATTGTGTTGTGCGATTGATAATTTATTTCTCTTACTTATATTTGATTGTCCGATCGTGTTTTGTTTCCTAAAATTGTAGGAAGGATTCAATATCTTGTTTTAGTACATTACAAGATCATATTGAATCCCATTGGTTAGATTTTCTACATGAAATAGAAGAGAGGGTTGATACGATATTGTCTTGTGGTGGTTATTAGGCCGCAAGTTCTGTAATAAATACCTACATAAATGGAGGACGACTTGCACTTTAATTTAGATCCAAAACATAAGTAGACGCAGGTGTAATATTGATTGAGGTAACCCTAGTTTGAGGGTTGACATTGAGATCTGAAGTTCATGTAAATATTCAGTCAAATAAATGCCCAGAATCTATGGAGCCATAGGAGCTAGGTTGAGTCTCTTATGGATGAAAGAGTCGTGATTTTTTCTATGGGTGGATATGGTTTGTTCTAAAACAATTAGAAGTACATAAGTATAGTGCCCTAGTTAGGAAAATTTCCTAGCATGTTTAGTTCATAAGATATGCCCTTAAGACAGTGACAAATTTGTGTAGAAGAAGAGCGGTTGTGACCCTTAGAGTGAGGTTTATTTCTAAAATATAGACCGTAGATCTAGAAGATGGTTTGCAGATTCAATACATGTGGAGATAACAGATCCAAAGGAGGGTGGAACCTGAGTAGAAGATTGAGCATGTAGAAGAAATGTGCCATATGAAGAATGGATTGACATGCATAGGAGTTGATTTTGGTGGATTATCTATAGATTTTTAGACAGATATCTGAAGCAACCTATAAAAAAATAGTTAATGGACTGTTAGTGGCTGATTTGTGACCATAGTTCAGTCATCTATATATTGTTAGAAGGATGATAAGAGGAGTAGTTCAGATTTGTTCATAGATTGGACAACAAAGATCAAATTGTCAATACACAAGAACAGTTATTTTGAGAGGACTCAAACCATTGTCAGGTGAAAGATTTGAAGAGCCCTATATGAAGACAATATTGTGGGCCCTAGATCAATAAAAATAATTGACTATGGTTGGGTAGATTGATGGTAGTCCAAGTAGAGTTGGAGGGTTGTTAGGTGACTGTCAAAGAAGAGCGCTAACTCTTGTACTTGTGAAGGACAACAAGATTGGTAGAAGGGCAGGTGTATAAGGCCTAAGGATGTGCAGAATTTGAAGGACTAAATTAACAGTCAAGTGGGCCAACCAAGTAGCCCTAGTTCACTATATTGTAGAGGATTAATTCAGTGAGAAGAAGGGCAACCCCCATAGCCCTAGACTTCTCATCTTGGAGTCATAGTATGGAAAAAGTGGGCATACTGAAGAGTTGTTCACAAATGTAGTTGTGAACAACTTGTTACCACTCAAACTAGTAGTGGACCTAAAAGGGGTTCCTTAGAGGGAAACTACTTGGACAAGGGAAAATGTGGAGGCTTATCCCATTATCACCATAGCTAAGGACTCCTTGCTCTTCATGGAATTTAGCCGATGGGTGGAGTCCCGATAGTTTAGGAAGTCACTTGCAGAGTATAGGTCAATGAATAGGTGGGAAGTGACCCTAGAAACCCTTTCCCTAAGATAGAATAAAGAGTGGGATTTGCTTACCTTTTAAGCAAGGGACTTGATCTTATAGGGAGAGAGGAGGGGGATTGAAGGGTTGAGCTATAAGAATAAGACTTATGAAGAAAGTTATCAATCCCTAAAATCCTTTGGGAACTTGGATTCTCAAATGGAACTTGATGAAAGGCCTTTAACACCAAATGGGACCACACGGGGCCAAGTGGACCCAGCCCAGGTTCAGGGATGGACTTTAGCAACCAATGATGTTCCTATCCTAGAAAATGTGAGGGGAAAGGATCAAGCAAGATTTTTTACTTTGACGGGTCAAATTTATCCTACTAGGTTCTAGCCTTGGGAACACCTAGGCAAAACTTGATCCTAGAGATAGGGCTTGAGGTATATGGAGATTCCACTGTCGGAATTGGTCCAAATTCTGAGGAGAGTGAGGAGACCCACCAACGCAGTTTCTTCTAGGAGATCAAATTTTTCCTGTGGCCATATTCCTGGGAAATTGATGTCGTATGTGACCTAATGGGGCTAGACCTAGGGAAAAATGGAAAATTGTGAAAAAGGGAAGATCGTCACCCTTTTTTAGGGACTAGTGCCTAATTCACTTGGAGATATGGAGATAGGAATGATAATAAACAAGAATTCGGTTTCTTGATCAAGGAGGCCCAGAAAGTCAACTTCGTCCAATTTTAGAGGAAAATGAAAAGTGACCTTCAAGAATTTATAATTCATAAAAATGGTGCAATATTATTGATCTAAAATGATCTATAAGACATTTCATTCATCTAACAATGGCCCATACATTAAATAAGCTAAATAGACACAATATTCCACATTTCCATCACGTAGCAATTAGCCCAAGTTATAGTGAAATTCAATAGTATACAAAAACAAGAACAATATCGTTAAATTTTCACTCAAAATGTTAGAGAGTATATCCAAGCAGCTTCACATTTGCAAAAACAAAGCTCCAAGATAAAAATGGCCCAAATCCATACATCAAAATGCATCCATAATCCAAAATATCCCTCCAAGTAAAAATGTAAAGTTCTCTAAAGATAGAGAAATCCCAAGTCAAGTGATGATGCAAATGAGTCCAACTAAATCCTATTTATACATTGAATAGGAGTTGATCAAATTATCTTATGGGCCTACATTAGCCGCTAAACATAAAATAATATGCAAGTAACCCTAAATTTTGGTGACAATCCCACCAAACTATCTCATACATGGAATAATAAGCATCATAAGAGGTCAACTAATGTCCTAGGGCCTTCTAGGAGGCATACTGGGGTCCATGAGTGACATAATGATGCATGGGACCCATTAAAAGTGCTGGACAAGGGGGTGGCCCCTTGTTCTCCAAACATTAAACTTGTGGTGCTCTCATTAAACCTATCGTCTAGAAGGGTTGTGTGTGGCCGCCATCAGCAAGTAGTTGTATTTATTGTATCATTTTGATTGTAAAGGTTCATGATCCATGGTACAAGAGCTCTAGAATGTTGTATTGTAGTTTGTAATAGAATGAAGAAGGGTTTGAAAAAGGTAAAATTATCATGTGCACTAGTTGATTCCTTGATTTGTGTAGATTTCATCGTGCATTAAAGTATATGTGTTGTGGCACTTGAGTGTGTTTTCATAAAAAATTCTAGGACAAAACCCAGATTCTCATGTGTCATGGAAATTGAACATATGCCTTATTCACCTAAGAACCACATATAACTCATCTTATGATACTCATGTCCAATCTCATCGAGCATGCCTTAACACTGCCTAGCATACCTTGACGTCACTCCCTCCTTAGAACATCCGAAACTCACTGACACTTCCTGTCAGAAACTCTTATTCATTAATTTTTAAATATAGTTTTATCTGGTCTGTTATGATGAACTGTCTAGTGGAATATCCATGATAGTTTATGAATCACCCCAACATCTATCCTTTATGCAAGTCATATGATGATATTTCTTCACACTTATTTATCTCTAGTTGTCCAAACACAGTGCAAGTCATCACCACTACCCTTGCAAAATTGAACATTATAGGCTCGTGGTCCTATCTAAGCTTTGAAGAAAATTTCAAAACTTAGTTACACAACATAATGGAATATTATTATAAAGGTTTCCCATGCATTCTAATCAACAATATCTAGTGGGATTGGAACAACAACACATTTTGTTCACGAGAAATATCCATGATATTTTACGAATCACCCCAACATCTATCCTTTATGCAAGTCATATGATGATATTTCTTCATGCTTATTTATCTCTTGTCCTAACACGGTGCAGGTCATCACCACCACCCTTGAAAATTTGAACATGATAGGCTCGTGGTCCTATCTAAGCTTCGAAGAAAATTTCAAAACTTAGTCACACAACATCATGGAAGATTTATTAAAATAGTTTCCCATGCATTCTAATCAGCAATATCTGGTGGGATTGGAACAAAAACACCTATTGTTCATGAAAAATATCCATGATAGTTTATGAATCACCAAAACATCTATCCTTTATGCAATTCATATGATGATATTTCTTCATAATTATTTATCTCTTGTCCCAACATAGTGCAGGTCATCACTAGTACCACCCTTGCAAAATTGAACATGATAGGCTCATGGTCCTATCTAAGCTTGGAAGAAAATTTCAAAACTTAGTTACGCAACATCATTGAAGATTTATTAAAAAGGTTTCCCATACATTCTAATCAACAATATCTGGTGGGATTGGAACAACAACACATTTTGTTCACGAGAAATATCCATGATAATTTACGAATCACCCCAACATCTATCCTTTATGCAAGTCATATGATGATATTTCTTCACACGTATTTATCTCTTGTCCCAACAAAATGTAGGTCATCACCACCACCCTTGCAAAATTGAACATGACAAGCTCGTTGTCCTATCTAAGCTTGGAAGAAAATTTCAAAACTTAGCTACTCAACGTCATGGAAGATTATTCTAAAGGTGTCCCATGCATTCGAATCAACAATATCTTGTGGGATTGGAACAAAAACACATTTTTTTCACGAGAGATTCTAACAAATATCACAATTGAATTGATAAAAAATAGTGTTTGGAAGACAAGATTCATCCTAAACCACAAAATAATGGATTTTGGTAATTCCTCCACTCCCTCTTGGATGCCCTTGTGACTTATTTGATGGTGTTGCACAAGTTATCCCACCTAGATGAAAAGTGGGTGTGGTACTCTTCCTCTCCCAGTCTTATAGCGAGAAAGTAAGATATACCCAAATTTAAGGCTCCAAAAACTGAGTTGATTCCATTTCTCGTTGTACCCTTCTGGAAATTGCATCCATCAAAAGATTCAAATCCCTATAGATCATGGGGGATTCAAAAATCATGATCAATTGGGTCAATAATTCATGATAGAAAACATCTACCTACACCCCATCCTACAGGCCATATCATAGATTCCCCCAACTCTTTGGACTAGCTATCTTTTAGACACATTGTGAAGGAGATAAATACCACAACATATAAGCTTTCAAAAGAATCTCTCAAACTTCCCATAGATACCTTTGTGGTATCAGACTCCATCGATAGGATGGAGTATGACCAAATGATTATTCATGTCTAAGCTCGAAAAACAAGCCAATCTAGATTGATGCATGCACATTCCAATCATGACAATTAATGTCTACATCTTCTCAATACAAAAAAAAATTAATATTTTTTCTTTGTTCAATTTATAACATAAACACCAATTTCACCCATAATGTTAGGATAAGTTGAATGATATGACCGAAAAGGTGGGAGGATTATTTTGTGGTGTATTGAACAGGATTGGGGGACACACATGTAGCATGGATTGGTAGAAGTGGGATGTCCAAGAATGGTTTACTAAGATCTATAATCCACACATTAGAGAATGAGAAGGGTGATTAAGACCTAATTTCATAGGGGCTAGGGGGCCTAGAGGGAAGGTAACAAGAGAAATTGAAAGGGGAACCCCTGATAGTGGTGATAAGGGAATTAGGGGCCCCATTATCACAACCAATAATTCATTAAATCATAGCCACTAAATTCCATATCCCTTAACCCTGAAGCCATACTCCCTTAACCCCTACACTCATACCTCATAAGCCACCGAACCCTTGACACATTAAACCTTAAGCCATTAACTCATAACCTAGAATCCATGAACCCCCTAAGCACCAACCCCTTATTCTCTTAACTTGTGACCCTTAAACCTTAATCCATAACCCCCAAACACCTTAAAACCTAACTCCTTAGCCCCTAACACCTAAATCCCTTAATTATTAAGCCCTTAACCCCTAAATCCCTTTCCCCCCAAGCCCTTAACCACTTAGTATCTAAGGCAAAACACAACACCTCCAACCAACAAAATAGCCTCTTAGGAGAATCCTTCACCTCTAATTAAGAATATTGATACCATTTGATTTTTAGAGAATAGGGTATTGGTCTTGAGGGTGTGTGTTTGTGGGTAATGCGCTTATTAACATGTATACCAAATGTAGAACAACTGGATAATTTGAAAAAACTTGATAGGAATTGCTCACAATATCTACTATTCATGTTGACATGGAGCTTGTAGTTTTCTCCCACATAAGGAGTTGACAATGAATAAATCACTCATAATGACACAACCTGTTCAACCCTAATAAACAAGGAGCTAACCCTTTGCTAAAAAACCACAATTGTGTCAATGTATAATACTATACATAAGAGAAAATAAAATGATATTATCCACATCAATTCTTGAAATAGCCTCACATTTTCCACGAGTGGTGAGCCAAGGGGTGAATGTACGGCACTATTAAAGTTACAACATGTTTAAATTCCTTTTACATCACGAGATTGTTTTCCATTATAGTTGATGCACCATCACAAGGGAGCATGACACCTTTTTGTGGGGGAGCGATTAAAGTTGTAACACGATTCAAGTGACATACACCTCCAATGTAAATGACATCATTATACGTTTGTGTCAAGTTGTTAAAGAGGTTATTTATAAACAATAAATTTAGTACTTGGACTTCATATTTTCATGGCCTTAACTCTAAGATGGATTTGTACTAGGAACACTTCATGCCAATAAGAGGGGGCCTTATTTTTTAACCCTCATACACACAAGAGCACTAGATGTTGCCCTTCAGATCCCCCATGGTGGTTTCAAAGTGGATTTACATTAGTGTCTAGTTGAAACCAATGACATCATGACATTCCTCTTCTTAATAACATCTTCTAGCTTTTCCATATACACAACATTGAGTTAGAGGATCACCTCATCTAATGATCTTACAATTACAAGTTGTAAAAGTTCACCTGCTAAATTAACACTAAATTTGAGAAATTTTAAGTGACCGAACTAAAAATGACTAACTTAAATGGCTAAGTTAGTTTAGGGATAAAATATATGACTAGATAATAAGTGACCAAACTAAAACTAAAATGACTAATTTAGTCCACGACTAAAATATATGACTAGATAATAAGTGACAAGATTAATAATGATTAACAAAAATGACTACTATAGCCCAAGAATAAAAATATGACCAAATAATAAGTACAAGAAGTATATGAATTAGTCATTTATGTTAGTAATTTTTAATTGTGTCACTCCAGAAATAGAAAATTGCAATTTTGATACTGAAGTGTTTTATTTCACTACGGGGGTCTTTAAATCCATATGCAGTGTTAAAATTTAGAGACAAAGGGGTCTTTGAATCCATCTACAATGTTAAAATTCTAAATCCCCCTTTGTCTCTAAATTTTAACACTGTAAATGGATTCAAATATTCTTAACATTTTTTTTCCTTCCTTCATCATTGCGGCAAGACTCTCCTTCACTAGTTCGTCCAAGGAGGGCAAGGCCAATGGCACTTGAGATGAAGGACAAGAAAAAACAATCCAAAGAAATTCGTAACTTCTAAATCTTCTAAAAACGCTAAGAAATTCATAATATATTGCATGTCTTTCTCCGATCTCTAGGATGAAAGGGAAACCAAACTCAAAGCTAGACAACGTACATACATTGAAGATGGATTCAATTTTAGAAACTATCATTTAAAAAGAGACTATCTCTACCCCAAAATGACAGTCCCTCCTCAAATACCTTGCCACAACTTCCATAGTTGTCAAATTTTACAATAATAGAACCTCTAAGTACAAGCTTACCATATACTTAGAACTTACGTTGGAATTTATTTGATTCTTGAGCTCTTTATATGATGATTAAAGATCTGTAAATATATATATTGAAGCATTTGCTTGTATTTATTGATGAACTTGTTAACCATCCTGTTGTGGCCAGCAACAACCCCCCTTCTTATTTAGTATTAGTTAATACTAAATAAGTGGGGCCCTTAGTTTAAAAATCCAAAAAATTTATTGGTGTTTGTTTTAATTTTCAATAAAACTTACTGTCATTGACTTAAATAAATTTTTTTGGAAAATCTTTAAACTAAACTTAAGTTTATGATAGATTAGAATAAAACCTTTCTTTGAATACCACATCCATCGCACGCGATCCAAAAAAACTATGTAGAAAAATATTTATCACAAATCGCATATCGCAGAAAATATATTAACGGATATATATATTTTTTTCATATGTTATATTTTGCGATATTGCAATTTCACGATATTACGATATCATGATATTACGATTTCGCGATGTTACTGATTACGATTTGCGAAAGTTACAAATTTGCGATATTGCGATGATGCGAAAGTTGCGATTTGCAATAATTTTGATTTGTGAAAGCTGTGATTTGCGATATTGTGATTTTGTGATATTGCAAAGCTAATCGCAGATCGCACCATCGCAGATTCTTAAAAAAAAGCTCGTTGTACGGAAAAAAATATTTTCGTAAATCGAGACCCGTTATGCGCCTTAATGTCAAGTTAATGAATGGATTGTCAATTATTAATGGAAAAGGATTTTCTTTTGATCGAAAGGTTATTTCACGATTAAATAATATATTTCATGTGCCTTCAACATTTAAAACTATCCCGTCACCTTTCTCATATCATTATTCTCACTTAATTCGTAAAACTGCAGGTGCGAAGAACAAGAGAATATACAAAGCAACATTCAGAGCATTATGGGAAAGAAAGAGAAAGCTCCTACTTCTGGAAAGAAAGAGAAAGCTCCGAATTTTGAAAATAAATAGATGGCATCCTTGTACGCAGACACTGCTTGCAACAAAGACGCTGGCATCACCACTTGGGAGGGTATGTTTATTTTTCTTGAAGAAGAGAACCCAAGGGTAATGGATGTTTCAGCTACCGTGGGTTTAAGTAATTCCTCTGAAGCATCTCTTACAGAGCTGGCTTGTTCATTTTTGCACCGGATAGCAGCAAGACCTAGAATTCTTCCGTATACAGACATGGTAAAATGGGTGCTGGAAAGCACCGATATTATAGACAGGCAACTTATGTATCATTTTCCAGAGCCTCAGGCAACTTACAACAAACAATTTATGGAGAAATTTGCAAAGGAAAATGCAAATTTGGCAGAATACACTAAACAATGGACCAGAAGAGATGAACCATTGAAGAAAGTTAAACACGGTATGTACAGTACCGGTTCACTCACCTCTCCATATTGTTTTGTTGTTTCTATGTTATGCAGGCTTTTTGGAAAGCCTGACATTAATAAGATTTTGCCTGAATGGCTTCCCTTATTGAATGCTGCTGTTAACGCCACCATTGTAGACTGGGCCAAAATATTGTCTGATAACTTAGCCATGGCTATTTTCAATTACCGGTCTAAACAAACTGTGTCTCAGAGGATTTATCCTCCTTTTTATCTATCTGCCTATGTTATGGATTTAATCTGCTTTGTTTCTAAGTTCCCTTTAATGGGTTGGCAATGGAAAATTCAGGATCCCTTGCCCATTCATGTCTATCACAAAGAGTTGTGGGAATCAAAATTCATTCCTCATTTTTATAAAATTTTCCATGGCATAATGTTGCCTCTGTACAGAGTGTTGTATAATAAGGATGCCCCAAGGTTGTCCCCTGAAGCAGAAGTAGACATTCTCCCTGTCGCAAGATGGTTTGGAGAAGAATTGTTTACTTATGTGATGGTTTTTGGAAGCTTTGCTTCTCCTCATGTTTTGCCCTTATATGTTCCAGATAAACTCATAGCTCGGGAAATTTCATATCAAACCTGTGGAGACGGAGGTTTCACAAAAGAATTAAAGGATAAAAAGAAAGCCATTTGGCCCCAATTTCTTGTATCCTGCGGAGCATTTTCATTATTTGATGTTGGTCACGCGTTTAAGGAAGTAAGCAATGTTACATGTTTAAATTTGTTTAATTTTTCGAGAAGGCTATTTGATCCATATGGTATTGCCAAGGATTTCACCACTGTTGTCAAAGTAAGAGAATTCTCGGGAGAAGAAGATATTTTTGATGATATGTTTCAAGAAAAATTTTCATTTAAAGACATTTTGAATTTAGCTCGAGCACGGTTCTCCCCAGAAGAATTTCAAGAGTTTAAAATATACAGAGAAATAAGATTGATTACTATTCCTTTGGATAATTTGCGTTTGGAACCTGCAAGGGAACCAACTCCTAGTGTCAGTCTCAGTGGCAGCTCAGATTCAGAAAGGTCTAAGTCAAAGTCTGACAAAGAATTTTCTGAACATTCTAAAAAATCTGATCAGGATAAAAGTGAAGGCTTAGTGAAGGATACAGCTCAATCAAAAGAGCTCTCACAACAACAGACTTCAACTACTCCACAGTTGAATTTTCCACCTCTTAATGTACATCAACCATCTATCAGCACTCAGTTAGATAAATAATGGGAATCATTTAATGATTTGATTAATGTTGAAGGACAGAACATACAAACTCCTGTACAGACAGCAGAAGGTTTGGTTACAGAAATAAGTGGCAATGTCACAGAAAAAGAACATATACCCATTACTCCCTCTGCCGAGCTTGTACTTAAAATAGAGGAAATTCCTCCTCTGGATATATTCTACAGCCCGAAACATAAACCAGTAGTAAGGAATCAAAGAAAGAAGAGAAAATTATAAAGTGCGCTCTCTACTGATGCAGAACAATTGGATGTTTTATGGAAAGATCCTACTACAGATCCCACTAAAAATCTTACTAAATTATCTCAGATAACAAGAGCTTATGCCTCCGCGACTATTGAAAAAGCATTTGAGGTAAGGCTGTTATTAAATGAAAAAGAGGATCAAATACAAGTTTTGCAACAACAATTGCAACAAGAACATGCCAACAGTGAAGCACAGATACGATTTGAAAAGTTACAGCAAGAGTTTCAGCAAGTGCAAATCGGGTATCTAAAAAGCTTGGCCGAAAAAGAGAAACAAATACAGATTATGCAAGAAACGCATAAATACGGCCCCAAGCTTACAGAATTTATCTCAGAGTCTATTTCTTTGAATAATCAACTGCTGCAACAACAAGATATATTATGCCAAAAGATTTCACAGTGGAACTCTTTTTGTCATGAAAGTGATAAAATCACTAATCATGTCGTAGAATTACGATATGATTATGATTTAACAAATGAAAGAGTTACTAATTATTTGGCATGGAAAAAGACAGAGGAAGGAAAAAGAGTAGGAGCACAAATTATCAATGGCAGCCATAAAGAAATGCTCTTCAATATTTGGGATGCACAGATCAGAGAGGCAGAAAAAGCAGCAGAGGAAGCAGCTACAACAGCGAGCCACATTACTTGATTGTGTAAATGAAAATTTGCACAAGGTTAATTTAATTTCAGAAACCATTCCGGGATACCTACCACAAGCACAGCAATTGCAAACAGAGTGGAAACAGAAAGCTGAGGAGAAGGAAAAATAAATTCAAGGATTAACAAGATTAAACTGGGATTCTTACTGGACGTGTCTAGTAAAACCACACAGTCAATGCAGTACTCTTAATTTCATCATTAATTCTACTGAGAAGATCGCGCCCACACTTGCTGATTCTGTCTTTTCGGGACAATTGAAATCTAAAGTCAGCCAACCCCCTCTTCTCAAATCAATGATGGATTCTTGCAAATTCAAAGACCAAATTCACAAGTAGTTAGTTGTTAATTTTAGTTTTATATTTAGTGTTAGTGTTACTTTATTTTTGCCTAGAAAGAGGATGGTCATTTAAACTGAATCCTAAATTTTTGTAATAAACTATAATTATACTTAGTTAGTAGTATTTAAACTCTTCTCATGCATTTAGAGAAGGGTTGAGAAATTTGTCAAAAACTTATCCACAGAACATGCACTTTTGCACCCTCAGAGGAGGTTTTGATGAATGAATGGAACGAAATTTATTCATATCTGTCTCTAATATCTGCTACTGATGTTGCATTTCTATACTCTTAGTAGATGTTGGATTGAGAAGAGATAAATCATTATTGCTTCTAGCTCATGAGTAGAACCAGTTATAAATGGTACTTTTATCTCTTAAATTTTTCTTCTTCTGTGTTAAAAGTGATATTTATGTTCAGTTATTTATATATTGATGCTTGAATGCTTTGGTTATCATTTGGCACTTTTGTACGGTGATGACTATTTGTTTATGCTTAATGTATGAATAGCTTATTATGCGATATGTTTCCCACAATTGTTTCATCTAACGTTTTATATGAAGTGGTTTATCTTTATCAAATTGTTTTCTTATAGCAGTTGAATGATATTTATTACCGATTGTTATTCGAAATTATTTTAGATCGCATAAACAAGATCTTATCCCGGGTTTAGTTTAGAATTAGATATTTCTATTTAAATTAGAATACAATTTTCATATGATTAGATTAGAAATAGAATAAAAGAATTTCACTTAGGAACCTTTTTTAGAAAGGAAATATCTATTCTCAACACACACACACAAATTGGGAAACTGGTCCCATCATCCCCAGTTGGACCCACTACACTAAACGGAAAAGGAGCTGCTAACCAAGGTCCGGACCAGGTGGGTATCCCCCTTGTTGTAGACCCAATTTTTGGGGCTTCAACATATCTGGCGATAGAAGGAGGGGCACAAAATATGAATGACAAGTAAATCTAAATCTAAATACCATTCCGAGAGTAAATCACCCTCACCATCTCCCCCGACTTCTCCATCGCACTCAGAAATTGTAAATCTAGAGCCAGAAGTCACAAGAAGAACAGACACTGCTACAAACCCTGAATTTTCAGAAGAATTTTCTATTGAACCTCCTGAAGTTGAATCTTTGATTCATAAACTTCAACGATTTTTAATATCACTTCAAAGATCTGATAAATCTCAAGGTAGTATAACTTCTCAATATAACCCTACTCATCCTCTTACCAGATTACAGAGTGAAAAACTTGGCATTTAGCCAACCGAGTTACCTCTACCTACAAGGAAAAGAGCAAGGAAATCACCTAAAGGGTCTGACAGTGAGACTCTTTCCTCATCATCATCCATCTCAACCTCTTCACCACGAAGTCAACTGTCCACCCCTCCACTTCAGACTATTGTCCCTCATTCCACTGGAACTTCCACATCACCTTCTCAATCATCTATAATCATAATATCTTCATCTTCCCAATCACAGAAATCATCTTCTACACTTTCCTCTGTTAGTAGTTTAGTGATGGCCCAAATGCCATGGAATAATCCAGGGGCAGTCTTAATGCCTGCACCCTTGAGTCAATTACCAGCCCATCCTGAAAAATGGCTGCCTAAGTTTAATCCTGAAGTAGGCATGTTAGCAGAAGAACATATAAACAAATTTCTGCTGTCTATAAATCTCAATGGAGTTATTAATGAAGATGTTGTTGTCTGACTTTTCCCTTATACTCTACAAGGAACAACTAGATCATGGTATTTTTCATTACCATCTGGATCCATCACTAGTTGGGATATCTTTCAAGATCAAATTTTGACTAAATTTGGTGATGACAGGTCTACAACGACATTAATCAATGATCTATCTAATCTTAGAGCTGACTCAAAGGAACTTGTCAAGGATTTCAATTCACGTTTCAATAAATTGTTAAACAAAATTCCTACTGCCTCCAAGCCTAGTGAAGAAGTGCAAAGTGAATGGTACATTTCTGCTTTACCATCAAACATAGCAATCTTCGTTGATAGGGCTAACAAAACAACTTTAGAAGACAACATGAAGGAGGAAATAGTGGTAGAAAAACATATCATTGCTTTAGACAAGAAAAATGCAATAGAAGAACGAAAATCCAAGAAAGTCACTTTTAAGGAAGACCCCAAGAGAAAGCAATCAAAAGATCCATTTGATTTAGAAGGACTGCAAAAAGTTTTGAAAACCATGTCTAACGAAATGGTTGACATTAAGAAACAAGTGGCAGACACATCTTCTAAAAAATCTTTCAAGCCTTTTAGAAGAAACCCTTCAACTGATTCAAAACCACCAAATGCCATTACTAATGTTGAATCGGAAGAAGAAGAAGAGGAAAATGTTACTGAGGAAACTACTGATGAAGAAGAAGTTGTAGAAGTACAAGGTATGTGGGATTTCATCCTTCCAGATTAGGAAGATGAAGAAGCATCCCCAGTTAGCACTCGAAGTAGAAATCAACTTGATCCTTCTCAATCTACTCCTAAGTCAAAGAGCGCAAGCTCATTGAATAAAGATAAAATTGCACCCAAGAAAATGACATCTAAAGCAATTCAAACTAGCCCAGTCCAGACAGATTCATCAACTCCATCAAGAACATTGATTGTCTCAGATGAAATGAAGTATAATATCATAGAAGACATGAAGAAGACTAGGGCTAACATCACTTTTTATGAATTGAGCAAGTTAAAACACCAACAAAAGGTACTTTTGAAAGAATTACATGATGTACCAGAAAAACCTTTGCCCGATCCTGTGATTTCTCAAGCTTCCAACGAGATGGGAAGACCTCCAGCTAATGTGATCAGTAAAGTTGATCTAGAAAATATTGCTTTAATTGGAGGAAGGTTAAGATCTCATACTCCTCCATTTCTTCTTACTTATGAAGTTTTCAATAAAAATTTGCATAATTGTTTAGTGGATTCTGGAGCTTCATCTAACATTTTACCAAAATCAATATGTGCAAAATTGAACATTCAACCACAAAAATTTGTTGTGCGCATAGTCCAGCTTGGTCGATCACAAGTTGAAGTAATTGGCGAATTAAATCAGGTTACCATAAGATTGTCATCAAACCCAAAGGTATTTCAAGTCATTGATATTTTAGTTGCAGATATTCCAGAATTTTATGGCTTAATTCTTAGCAGAGATTGGTCAAAAAAACTTCATGGATATTTCGCAACTAATTGGTCGCATATGTGGCTTCCTTACAATGGTAAACCAAATCAGATAAAGGTTGAACGAGAAAAACATCAGAAATACATAGTAACAGAATTGGAAGGAGAGAATGAACCAGTTGCATACAACAGTAATATCATTGGCAATTATTCAGTTGATTCTCTCTTAGGAAATTTCAATGCTCATACTTCACCTTATTTAGAACATTCTGTTTTATCTCAAATAGAAAATTATTCTCAAACAGATAGTTCTAAATGTATTAATTTTGTAGATACCCCTGTAAATAAATCTTTATTTTGGAAATTATTTTTTGATGGTTCTAAGTCTAATGAAGGAGCAGGAGTAGGATGCGTTTTGGTTAGTCCAGAGGGAAACAAAATTATACTAACTTGTAGACTCGAATTCGATTGCACTAATAACACCGCAGAATACGAAGCTTTAGTCCAAGGACTATACAAAGAAATCAGATTAGACATCAAATATCTACAATTTTTCGGAGATTCAGAAATTTTAATCAAACAGGTACGCAATACTATACATTGTTTATCAGGTCATTTAAAGCATTATCAATCTTTAGTTCAAGATCTGATTGAACATTTTATAGCATTTAATATTTCATCAATTCCCATAATTCAGAATGCTAGTTCAGACCTCCTAGCTAATGTAGCTTCCAAGCTCATTCCTGCAGAAGACTTTAGTCCTGATTGATTTTCAATCGAATTAATCTTTAGACCCTCGATTCCTGATAACATTACTAATTGGAGGATTTTCAATGATGATCCTGATATTGTAAAATTTCTCACATCTGAAGGATCTTACACCAATCAGATAATTTATGAAGACCAACATGACAAAAAATTGCTCCAAGATAGCACCAATAATGCTATGTTGAAATCAGTTGTCAAGTTAGAAGACCTTTATGATTTGAAAGATCGATTTAAAAGATATACCAATTCAAAATTGCAAAGTTCAACTTTGAATTATGAATTAGTAAATCTAGGAACTGATGCCAAACCACAGAATATCAACCTAGGCCTTGGCTTAGCTCCTGAAGAAAAATTAGCATACATTCGTCTTTTGAAACAATATAAAAGTGTCTTTGCTTGGAACTATGATGAACTGAAAACTTATGACACTTCTATCATCCAACATACTATCCCAATGATCAATGATGAAAAATTTGTCCAACAGAAGTTGAGAAAGATCTACCCCAATCTAGAAAACCAAATCGAATCTGAACTCAATAAGTTATTGAAAGCCAAGATTATTTTTCCCGTTCGACATTCTAAATGGGTTTCCAATATGGTTCCTGTTAGAAAGAAGAATGGAGATATTAGAATTTTTATTGACTTTCGAAATCTTAATAAAGCCTGCCAAAAAGATAATTTTCCTTTGCCTCCTATGGAGAAAATATTACAGGCAGTTGCAGGATCAGAATTAATGTCTTTCTTAGATGGTTTCTATGGATATAATCAAGTGCTAGTTCATCCTGATGATCAATTAAAAACTACATTCAGAACCAAATGGGGTACTTATGCATATCAAAAGATGCCTTTTGGCCTGATCAACGCTGGTGCCACATTTCAAAGATCTATGGAAATTGCTTTCAAGGGATTAGTTAACAAATCAGTGGTAATTTATTTGGATGATATAACTGTATATTCCAAAAAACGAAGCAATCATCTTAGAGATTTGAAGCAGATCTTCCAACGCTATCAAAGGTATGGAATTTCACTTAATCCAAAAAATTCCTTTTTTGCATTAAGTGAAGGAAAAATTCTTGGATTCATAGTATCAAAATCTAGAATTCATATTGATCCTGATAGAATCAAGGAAATTTCTGAAATATCTTTACCTCACAATAAAAAATCTATGCAATCTTTTCTTGGCCAGATTAATTTTGTAAAAATATTTGTGCCAGATTTTTCGAGAATTGTATCACCCTTACAAGCAATGATTAAAAAGAATTCAAACTTCAAATGGGGAAAAGATGTATATGAGGCATTCAATCTGATCAAACAAGAAATTATCAATGCTCCATCTTTAGCAACTCTAAATTTTTCCGATCCTTTTATTTTTTACACATTTTCCTATGATAAATCTTATGCTGCAATACTCACTCAAGCAAATCAAGACAAAGCAGAAGCTCCAATTGCCTTTTTCAGTTCAAATTTATAGGGAGCTGAATTGAATTATTCATATGTGGAGAAACAAGCTTATGCTATTTTCAAAGCAATTAAATATTTCAGACCCTTTCTACTCAAAACCCATACAAAAATCATAGTACTGTTTCCAGCGGTAGGAAATCTTTTAGTTCAAAAGATGTGGGTGAGAAAAGAGCCAATTGGGTTACTGCCTTACAAGAATATGATGTGGAAATCAAACCAGCAAATATTGTAAGAGGTCAAGGTTTTTGCAAAATACTAGCTGGAGCATCACTTATTTCTGAAAAACCATCTGAAGAAATACAAACATATGAGGTAAGCCTAAACGATGTTGAATCATTATATGCTGATATCATATTTTATCTGAAGAATGGATATGCTCCTCCAAATCTCGATCACACCAAGAAAAAAGCTCTAAGGTTGAAGGCTAGACAATATCATCTTGTAAATGATGTTCTTTTTAGAATTAATTATGATTCTGTTCTTCTTAGATGTCTGGAGAAATCTGAAGCTGAAAAAGTCTTGCAGGAACTTCATAATGGGCCAGCAGGTGGACATTATGCTAGAGATGCTATTGCACATAAGATCCGCCGTGAAGGCTATTACTGGCCCACATTATTCAAAGATTCACATAACTATGCAAGGAAATGTCAAATTTGTCAAACTGCAGCCGGAAGACAAAAGACACCATCATTACCACTACAACCAGTCAACATTGAGCAGCCTTTTGATCAATGGGGATTGGATATATAGGTGAGATTGTTCCTCACTCTTCTAAAAAACATAGATATATCATTACAGCAACTGATTATTTTACGAAATGGGTAGAAGCAGTCCCTCTCAAGACTGTTAATGCTGAACATATCATCGAGTTTATAGATCAGTTCATAATCACCAGGTTTGGTTTACCTTCTGCTTTAATGTTTGATAATGCATCATATTTTTCTGGTAATGCTATGACTGAATTTGAACTCAAGAGAGGTTTCAAACTTAAATATTCTTCCAATTATTATCCACAGGGAAATGGGTTAGCTGAATCCACTAATAAAAATTTAATCAGAATCATTAAGCGAACCATTGATCAAAATCATAAAAATTGGCATAAATATTTAATATATGCTTTATGGGCAGATCGAATAACGCAGAAAGCTTCTATTGGTACTTCTCCCTTTAATTTAGTTTATGGGAGAGAAGTGGTTCTTCCAACTCATCTAACAATCCCTTCTCTAGCCTTAGTCCAATATATTGATGAAGAACCAAATTTTTCTTTACAATTAAGGTAGATGGAAATAATTAAGTTAGAAGAAGAACGAGAAAAGGCTAAAGTAACTCATGCTCATCATCAAGCATTAGTTAAAGCTTCTTTTGATTCAAATATGATAACTAGGATGGATTTTCAGATAGGAGATTTAGTTCTAAAATGGGACAAGGCTCATGAGGAAAAAGGGAAACATACGAAATTTCAATGAATGTGGCTTGGTCCTTTCCAAATTGTAGAGATCATAGGTCCATCAACTTTTATATTACAGGATTTAACATGGAAAAGATAATCTTTACCTATTAATGGACAGATCCTTAAAAAATATTTTCCATAGGAGATCATTCTTCTATTTTGTAGATTAGTTTTCTTTGTTTGTCATAATAAAACCAGTTGTTAATGGTTATATATGGGATTCACGAAAAAGATACAAGTTCTCTTTTTAGATTTTATTTATTCAATTATATAAATATAATTCTTTTTAGAATATTGATCATTATTATTCAAAGATACAGTTAAAAGTTTTAAATCTAGAAATAACATTAGTTTCAACTTTGAAAATTTTGATGAAAAAAACTTTTGGTGAAAAATTGTTTTATATCAGTCCAATGAAAGGTATCTATAACAAAAATGAAAATTCTCTGTAGAAAATTTCTTTCTAAAAAACTCTATTATTGTCGTCCAGAGCTATCTTAAGGAAACAATGACTTCCTCCCCACCTAAAAAAATTACAAAGTTTAGGGAATAATCCAATGATACACTTTTAACTTAAAGAGTAAGAGGTCTCATCACGAGCCGAATTATCATGATCATAGATATTATAGCTTACTGACTTTGCCAATACTGCATACCACAACAGGGCAATGACTTGAGATTATTGCAATCAAAAGGCAAGGGGTCTCATCACGAGCCAGCTTGTTCAGCAAAGTTATAAATCAAGTGAATGGCATTGTCATCAATTGGCTATCAAACCAAGACATTGTTCTTTAAGGATAAAAAAGAAAATAAAAGAAATAAGTGTGAATATGGATTTCTCTTTGAAAATTGTATATTTTTCTAAGTAGGACACAGGATCATTGCTGGGTAACAGGTAACCTTGTCGAGGCTATAGACGCTTGCTGGCAGCAGTGGCTCTACCTACGACAAATGAGCATATTTAAAACTGATTTACAGAGAAGCCTTTTGTTTTTATCTTTAAAAACCAAGTAATGACTGATGTAGATACAAGGACGAGCTTGAGGAAGTGAATAGTCAAAGTTGATCATAGAAGAAATGAAATATCATTCTGAGAATAAAGCATAATGTACTTTGTCTTTTTATAATAAAGTTTGATTTTCTGGAAAATTTTCTGTTTTGAAAAGTTTAGAAAATTCAAAAGAAAAGCAGAGATAACTGGTTCTTCCAAGTGAATCGCCAATTTTTGTGGCCAACAACAACCCCCCTTCTTATTTAGTATTAGTAATAATACTAAATAAGTGGGGACCCTTAGTTTAAAAATCCAAAAAATTTATTGGTGTTCGTTTTCATTTTCAATAAAACTTACTATCATTGACTTAAAGAAATTTCTTTGGAAAATATTTAAACTAAACTTAAGTTTATGATAGATTAGAATAAAACCTTTCTTTGAATATCACATCCATCGCACGCGATCCAAAAAACTATGCAGAAAAATATTTATCGCAAATCGCATATCGCAGAAAATATAGTAACGGATATTTTTCATATGTTATATTTTGCGATATTGCGATTTCGTGATATTGCGATATCACGATATTATGATTTCGCAATGTTACTGATTGCGATTTGCGAAATTTGTGATTTGTGATATTGCGATGATACGAAAGTTGCGATTCGCAATGATTTCGATTTGCGAAAGCTGCGATTTGTGATATTGCGATTTTGCAATATTGCAAAGAAAATCATAGATCACACTATCGCACATTCTGAAAGATCGTTGTACGAAGAAAATATTCCATAAATCAATATCCATTATGCGCTTTAATGTTAACTTAATGAATGGATTGTCAATTATTAATGAAAAAGGATTTTATTTTGATCAAAAGGTTATTTCATGATTAAATAATATATTTCATACGCCTTCAGCATTTAAAACTATCCCATCACCTTTCTCATATCATTATTCTCACTTAATTCATAAAACTGCAGGCACGAAGAACAGGAGACTATACAAAGAAATATTCAGAGCATTATGGGAAAAAATAAAAAGCTCCGAGTTCTGGAAAGAAAGAGAAAGCTCTAAGTTCTGAAGCTAAAGAGATGGCATCCTTGTACGCAGACACTGCTTGCAACAAAGACACGACCATCACCACTTGAGAGGGTATGTTTAGTTTTCTTGAAGAAGAGAACCCAAGGGTAATGGATGTTTCAGCTACCGTGAGCTCAAGTAATTCCTCTAAAGCATCTCTTACAAAGCTGGCTTGTTCATTTTTGCACCGAATAGCAGCAAGACCTAGAATTCTTCTGTATACAGATATAATCAAATGGGTGTTGGATAGCACCGATATTACGGACAGGAAGTTTAAAAATCCAGATCAAGAGCTCATCGGGTTGTTTACTCCAGAAGATTTGAGGCTTATGTATCATTTTCCGAAGCCTCAGGAAACTTACAACAAACAATTTATGGAGAAATTTGCCAAGGAAAATGAAAATTTGGTAGAATGCACTAAAGAATGGTCCAAAAGATATGAACCATTGAAGAAAGATAAACACGGTATGTACAATACCGGTTTACTCACCTCTCCATATTGTTTTGCTGCTGCTATGTTATGCAGGCTTTTTGGAAAGCCTGGCATTAATAAGTTTTTTCCTGAATGGCTTCCCTTATTGAATGCTGCTGTTAACGCTACCATTGTGGACTAGGCTAAAATACTGTCTGATAATTTAGCCATGGATATTTTCAATTACCGGTCTAAACGGACTGTGTCTCAGAGGATTTATCCTCCTTTTTATCTATCTGCTTATGTTATGGATTCGATCTGATTTGTTTCTAAGTTCCCTCTAATGGGTTGGCAATGGAAAATTCATGATCCCTTGCCCATCCATGTCTATCACAAAGATTTGTGGGAATCAAAATTTGTTCCTCGTTTTTATAAAATTTGTCATGGCATAATGTTGCATCTGTATATACTGTTCTATAACAAGGATGCTCCAAGGTTTTCCCCAGAAGCAGAAGTAGACATTCTCCCTGTCGCAAGATGGTTTGGAGAAGAGTTATTTACTTATGTGAGGGTTTTTGGAAGCTTTGCTTCTCCTCATGTTCTACCCTTGTATGTTCCGGACAAACTTATAGCTCGGGAAATTGCATATAAAACATGTGGAGAGGGAGGTTTGACAAAAGAATTAAAGGATAAAAAGAAGGCCATATGGCCACAATTTCCTATTTCCTGTGGAGCATTTTCATTATTTGATGTTGGTCACGCATTTAAGGAAGTAAGCAATGTTACATGTTTACAATTGTTTAAGTTTCCGAAAAGGCTATTCAACCCGTATGATATTGTCAAGGATTTCACCACTGCAGTCAAAGTAAGAGTATTTTCTGAAGAAGAAGATCTTTTTGATGATATGTTTCGAGAAAAAGGTTCATTTAAAGAAATTTTGCATTTAGCTCAAGCACGGTTCTCCCCAGAAGAATTTCAAGAGTTTAAAATATACAGAGAAAGAAGACTGACTACTATTCCTTTGGATAATTTGCGCTTGGAACCCACAAGGGAACCAACTCCTAGTGTCAGTCTCAGTGGCAGCTCAGATTCAGAAAGGTCTAAGTCAAAGTCTGACAAAGAAATTTCTGAACATTCTAAAAAATCTGATCAGGATAAAAGTGAAGGCTCAGTGAAGGATACAACTCAATCAAAAGAGCTCTCACAACAACATACTTCAACTAATCCACAGTTGAATCTTCCACCTCTTAATGTACAACAACCATCCATCAGAACTCAGTTAGATAAAGAATGGGAAACATTTAATGATTTGATTAATGTTGAAGGATAGAACATACAAACTCCTATACAGACAACAAAAGGTTTGGTTACAGAAATAAGTGGCAATGTCACAGAAACAGAACATATACCCATTACTCCCTCTGCCGAGCTTGTACTTAAAATAGAGGAAATTCCTCCTCTGGATATATTTTATAGCCCGCAACATAAAGCAGTAGTAAGGAAGCAAAGAAAGAAGAGAAAATTAGAAAGTGCGCTCTCTACTGATGCAGAACAATTGGATGTTTTATGGAAAGATCCTACTACAGATCCCACTGAAAATCTTACTAAATTATCTCAGATAACAGGAGCTTATGTCTCCGCGACTATTGCCAAAGCTTCTGAGGTAAGGTTGTTATTAAATGAAAAAGAGGATCAAATACAAGTTCTGCAACAACAATTGCAACAAGAACATGCCAACAGTGAAGCGCAGATACGATTTGAAAAGTTACAGCAAGAGTTTCAGCAAATGCAAATCGGGTATCAGAAAAGCTTGGTCGAAAAAGAGAAAAAAATATAGATTATGCAAGAAACACATAAAGACGACCCCAAGCTTAAATAATTTATCTCAGAGTCTATTTCTTTGAATAATCAACTGCTGCAACAACAAGATATATTATGCCAAAATATTTCACAATGGAACTCTTTTTGTCATGAAAGTGATAAAATCACTAATCATGTCGTAGAATTACGACATGATTATGATTTAACAAATGAAAGAGTTACTAATTATTTGGCATGGCAAAAGACATAGGAAGGAAAAAGAGTAGGAGCACCAATTATCAATGACAACCATAAAGAAATGCTCTTCAATATTTGGGATGCACAGATCAGAGAGGCAGAAAAAGCAGCAGAGGAAGCAGCTATAGCAGCGAGCCATATTACTGATTGTGTAAATGAAAATTTGCACAAGGTTAATTTAATTTCAGAAACCATTCCAGGATACCTACCACAAGCACAAAAATTGCAAACAGAGTGGAAACAGAAAGCTGAGGAGAAGGCAAAATTAGTTCAAGGATTAACAAGATTAAATTGGGATTCTTACAGGATGTGTCTAGTAAAACCACACAGTCAATGCAGTACTCTTAATTGCATCATTAATTCTACTGAGAAGATCGCGCCCACACTTTTCGATTCCGTCTTTTTGGGACAATTTAAATCTGAAGTCAGCCGGCTCCCTATTCTCAAATCAATGCTGGATGCTTGCAAATTCAAAGACCAAATTCACAAGTAGTTAGTTGTTAATTTTAGTTTTAGATTTAGTGTTAGTGTTACTTTATTTTTTCCTAGAAAAATGACGGTCTTTTAAACCGAATCCTAAATTTTTGTAATAAACTATAATTATATTTAGTTAGTAGTATTTAAACCCTTCTCATGCATTTAGAGAAGGGTCCATAAATTTGTCAAAAACTTATCCTCAGAACATGCACTTCTGCACCCTCAGAGGAGGTTTTGATGAATGAATGGAACAAGATTTATTGATATCTATCTCTAATATCTGCTACTGATGTTGCATTTCTGTACTCTTAGTAGATGTTGGATTGAGAAGAGATAAATCATTATT